>JAHIAM010020047.1:0-11804 GCA_021605205.1 Aegilops longissima
TGTTCCGTGAAATCGGGATTTTACCGAGTACCGGAGGTTACGGAACCCCGGGAGGTATATGGGCCTTAGTGGGCTTTAGTGGAAGAGAGAGAGGTGGCAGGCTGGGCGCGCCTCTCCCCTAGTCCGAATAGGACAAGGAGAGGGGCGCGCGCCTTCCTTGTCTCTCTCCTCTTTCCCTCCCGAATCCTATTCCAACTAGGAAAGGGGAATCTACTCGGTGGGAGTAGGACTCCTCCTGGCGCGCCCTCCTCCTGGCCGGCCGCACCCCCCCCTTGCTCCTTTATATACGGGGCAGGGGGCACCCTAGAACACACAAGTTGATCTTCGTGATCGCTCCTTAGCTGCAGGTGCCCCCTCCACCATATTCCACCTCGGTCATATTGTAGCGGTGCTTAGGCGAAGCCTCGCGACGGTAGAACATCAAGATCGCCACCACGCCGTCAGGTCGACGGAACTCCTCCCCAAGCTTTGCTGGATCGGAGCCCGGGAGCGCCATCGAGCTGAACGTGTGCCAAGAACTCGGAGGTGCCGAGTAACGGTGCTTGGATCGGTTGAACCGGAAGACGATGACTACTTCCTCTGCGCTGCGCCAACGCTTCTGCTTCGGTCTACGAGGGTACGTGGACAACACTCTTCCCTCTCGTTGCTATGCATCACCATGATCTTGCGTGTGCGTAGGAAATTTTTTGAAATTACTACGTTCCCCATCAGTGGCATCCGAGCCAGGTTTTTATGGTTTGATGTTATTTGCACGAGTAGAACACAAGTGAGTTGTGGGCGATATAAGTCATACTGCTTACCAGCATGTCATACTTTGGTTCAGCGGTATTGTTGGATGAAGTGGCCCGGACCGACATTACGCGTACGCTTACGCGAGACTGGTTCTACCGCCGTGCTTTGCACACAGGTGGCTGGCGGGTGTCAGTTTCTCCAACTTTAGTTGAACCGAGTGTGGCTACGCACGGTCCTTGCGAAGGTTAAAACATCACCAACTTGACAAACTATCGTTGTGGTTTTGATGCGTAGGTAAGATTGGTTCTTGCTAAGCCCGTAGCAGCCACGTAAAACTTGCAACAACAAAGTAGAGGACGTCTAACTTGTTTTTGCAGGGCATGTTGTGATGTGATATGGTCAAGACATGGTACTAAATTTTATTGTATGAGATGATCATGTTTTGTAACCGAAGTTATCGGCAATCGGCAGAGCCATATGGTTGTCGCTTATTGTATGCAATGCAATCGCCTGTAATGCTTTACTTTATCACTAAGCGGTAGCGATAGTCGTAGAAGCATAAGATTGGCGAGACGACAACGATGCTACGATGGAGATCAAGGTGTCGCGCCGGTGATGATGGTGATCATGACGGTGCTTCGAAGATGGAGATCACAAGCACAAGATGATGATGGCCATATCATATCACTTATATTGATTGCATGTGATGTTTATCTTTTATGCATCTTATCTTGCTTTAATTGACGGTAGCATTTTAAGATGATCTCTTACTAAATTATCATAGTAAAAGTGTTCTCCCGAGTATGCACCGCTATGAAAGTTCTTTGTGCCGAGACACCACGTGATGATCGGTGTGATAGGCTCTACGCTCAAATACAACGGTGCAAAACAGTTGCACACGCGGAATACTCAGTTTAACTTGACGAGCCTAGCATATAACAGATATGGCCTCGAACACGGAGACCGAAAGGTCGAGCGTGAATCATATAGTAGATATGATCAACATAGTGATGTTCACCATTGAAACTACTCCATCTCACGTGATGATCGGACATGGTTTATTGATTTGGATCACGTGATCACTTAGAGGATTAGAGGGATGTCTATCTAAGTGGGAGTTATTAAGTAATATGATTAATTGAACTTAAATTTATCATGAACTTAGTCCTGGTAGTATTTTGCAAATTATGTTGTAGATTAATAGCTCGCGTTATTGCTTTCATATGTTTATTTTGATATGTTCCTAGAGAAAATTATGTTGAAAGATGTTAGTAGCAATGATGCGGATTGGATCCGTGATTTCAGGTTTATCCTCATTGCTGCATAGAAGAATTATGTCCTTGATGCACCGCTAGGTGACAGACCTATTGCAGGAGCAGATGCAGACGTTATGAACGTTTGGCTAGCTCAATATGATAACTAATTGATAGTTTAGTGCACCACGCTTAACGGCTTAGAATCGGGACTTCAAAGATGTTTTGAACGTCATGGACCATATAAGATGTTCCAGGAGTTGAAGTTAATATTTCAAGCAAATACCCGAGTTGAGAGATATGAAGTCTCCAACAAGTTCTATAGCTAAAAGATGGAGGAGAATCGCTCAACTAGTGAGCATGTGCTCGATAGTCCGGGTACTACAATCGCTTGAATCAAGTGGGAGTTAATCTTCCGGATAAAATAGTGATTGACAGAATTCTCTAGTCACCATCACCAAGTTAGTAGAACTTTGTGATGAACTATAATATGCAAGGGATGACGAAAGTAATTCCCAAGCTCTTCGTGATGCTGAAATCGACGAAGGTAGAAATCAAGAAAAACATCAAGTGTTGATGGTTAACAAGACCACTAGTTTCAAGAAAAGGGCAAAGGGATAGAAGTGAACTTCAAGAAGAACGGCAAGCAAGTTGCTGCTCAAGTGAAGAAGCCCAAGTCTGGACCTAAGCCTGAGACTAAGTGCTTATACTGCAAAGGGACTGGTCACTAGAAGAGGAACCACCCCAAGTATTTGGCGGATAAGAAGGATGGCAAAGTGAACAAAGGTATATTTGATATACATATTATTGATGTGTACTTTACTAGTGTTTATAGCAACCCCTCGGTATTTGGTACTGGTTCAGTTGCTAAGAGTAGTAACTCAAACAGGAGTTGCGAATAAACAGAGACTAGTTGAGGGTGAAGTGACGATGTGTGTTGGAAGTGGTTCCAAGATTGATATGATCATCATCGTACACCCCTATTCTTTAGGGATTAGTGTTGAACCTATATAAGTGTTATTTGGTGTTTATGTTGAGCATAAATATGATTTGATCATGTTTATTGCAATATGATTATTCATTTAAGTTAGAGAACAATGGTTGTTCTGCTTACATGAATAGAACCTTTATGGTCATACACACCAATGAAAATGGTTTGTTGGATCTCGATCGTAGTGATACACATATTCATAATATTGAAGCCAAAAGATGCAAAGTTAATAATGATAGTGCAACTTATTTGTGGCATCGCCGTTTAGGTCATATTGGTGTAAAGCGCATGAAGAAACTCCATGCTGATGGACTTTTGGAATCACTTGATTATGAATCACTTGATGCTTGCGAACCATGCCTCATGGGCAAGATGACTAAGACTCCGTTCTCCGAAACAGTGGAGCGAGCAACTGACTTAGTGGAAATAATACATACTGATGTATGCGATCCGATGAGTATTAAGGCTCGCGGCGGGTATCGTTATTTTCTGACCTTCACAGATGATTTGAGCAGATATGGGTATATCTACTTGATGAAACATAAGTCTGAAACATTTGAAAAGTTCAAAGAATTTCAGAGTGAAGTGAAAAATCATCGTGACAAGAAAATAAGGTTTCTATGATCTGATCGCAGAGACAAATATTTGAGTTACGAGTTTGGTCTTCAGTTAAAACAACGTGAAATAGTTTCACAAATTCGTGCCACCTGGAACACCACAGCATAATGGTGTGTCCGAACGTCATAACCATACTTTATTAGATATAGTGCGATCTATGATGTCTCTTACCGATCTACCACTATCATTTTGGGGTTATGCATTAGAGACAGCTGCATTCACATTAAATAGGGCACCATCTAAATCCGTTGAGACGACGCCTTATGAACTATGGTTTGGCAAGAAACCAAAGTTGTCGTTTCTTAAAGTTTGGGGCTGCGATGCTTATGTGAAAAAACTTCAACCTGATAAGCTCGAACCCAAATCGGAGAAATGTGTCTTCATAGGATATCCAAAGGAGACTGTTGGATACACCTTCTATCACAGATCCGAAGGCAAGACTTTTGTTGCTAAATTCGGAGTCTTTCTAGAGAAGGAGTTTCTCTCGAAAGAAGTGAGTGGGAGGAAAGTAGAACTTGATGAGGTAACCGTACCTGCTCCCTTATTGGAAAGTAGTTCATCACAGAAACCGGTTTCTGTGACATCTATACCAATCAGTGAAGAAGTTAATGATGATGATCATGAAACTTCACACCAAGTTACTACTGAACCTCGTAGATCAACCAGAGTAAGATCCGCACCAGAGTGGTACGGCAATCCTGTTCTGGAAGTCATGCTACTAGCTCATGATGAACCTACGAACTATGAAGAAGCGATGGTGAGCCCAGATTCCGCGAAATGGTTTGAGGCCATGAAATCTGAGATGGGATCCATATATGAGAACAAAGTATGGACTTTGATTGACTTTCCCAATGATCGGCGAGCCATTGAGATTAAATGGATCTTCAAGAGGAAGATGGACGCTGATAGTAATGTTACTATCTTCAAAGCTAGACTTGTCGAAAAAGGTTTTTGACAAAGTTCAAGGTGTTGACTACGATGAGATTTTCTCACTCGTATCGATGTTTAAAGTCTGTTCGAATCATGTTAGCAATTGCCGCATTTTATGAAATCTGGCAAATGGATAAACAAAACTGCATTCCTTAATGGAATTATTAAAGAAGAGTTGTATATGATGCAACCAGAAGGTTTTGTCGATCCTAAAGGTGTTAACAAAATGTGCAAGCTCCAGCGATCCATCTAAGGACTGGTGCAAGCATCTCGGAGTTGGAATATACGCTTTGATAAGTTGATCAAAGCATATAGTTTTATACAGACTTCCGGTGAAGCCTGTATATACAAGAAAGTGAGTGGGAGCACTACAACATTTCTGATAAGTATATGTGAATGACATATTGTTGTTCAGAAATAATGTAGAATTATTCTGCAAAGCATAAAGGAGTGTTTGAAAGGAGTTTTTCAAAAAAAAGACCTCGGTGAAGTTGCTTACATATTGAGCATCAAGATTTATAGAGATAAATCAAGACGCTTGATAAGTTGTTTCAATGAGTACATACCTTGAAAAGATTTTGACATAGTTCAAAATGGAACAGTCAAAGAAAGAGTTCTTGCCTGTGTTACAAGGTGTGAAGTTGAGTAAAGACTCAAAGCCCGACCACGGCAGAAAATAGAAAGAGAATGAAAGTCATTCCCTATGCCTTAGTCATAGGTTCTATAAAGTATGCCATGCTGTGTACCAGAACTATTGTATACCCTACACTATGTTTAGCAAGGGCGTACAATAGTGTGAAGGAAATATGCCCTAGAGGCAATAATAAAGTTATTATTTATTTCCTTATATCATGATAAATGTTTATTAT
This sequence comes from Aegilops longissima, assembly GCA_021605205.1. Lineage (NCBI taxonomy): Eukaryota > Viridiplantae > Streptophyta > Magnoliopsida > Poales > Poaceae > Aegilops > Aegilops longissima. The sequence goes on from JAHIAM010020047.1 coordinate 5,394, forward strand.
TCATGCTAGAATTGTATTAACCGGAAACATAATACATGTGTGAATACATAGACAAACAGTATGTCACTAGTATGCCTCTACTTGACTAGCTTGTTAATCGAAGATGGTTATGTTTCCTAACCATGAACAAGGAGTTGTTATTTGATTAACAAGGTCACATCATTAGTTGAATGATCTGATTGACATGACCCATTCCGTTAGCTTAGCACTTGATCGCTTAGTATGTTGCTATTGCTTTCTTCATGACTTATACAAAGTTCCTCGCAACTATGAGATTATGCAACTCCGTTTACGGAGGAACACTTTGTGTGCTACCAAACGTCACAACGTGAATCGGGTGATTATAAAGGTACTCTACAAGTGTCTCCAAAGTATATGTTGAGTTGGCATGAATCAAGATTAGGATTTGTCACTCCGATTGTCGGAGAGGTATCTCTAGGCCTTCTGTAATACACATCAAATAAGCCTTGTAAGCATTGCAACTAATGAGTTAGTTGTGAGATGATGTATTACGGAACGAGTAAAGAGACTTTCGTAACGAGATTAAACTAGGTATTGGATACCGACGATCGAATCTCGGGTAAGTAACATACCGATGACAAAGGGAACAACGATGTTGTTATGCGGTTTGACCGATAAAGATCTTCAGAGAATATGTAGGAACCAATATGGGCATCCAGGTTCCGCTATTGGTTATTGACCGAGAATGGTTCTAGGTCATGTCTACATAGTTCTCGAACCGTAGGGTCCGCACGCTTAAGGTTTCAATGACGGTTATATTATGAGTTTATGTATTTTGATGTACCAAGGAGTTCGAGTCCGGATGTGATCACGGACATGACGAGGAGTCTCAAATGGTCGAGACATAAAGATTGATATATTGGATGGTTATATTCGACACCGGAAAGGTTCCGGAAGTTTCGGAGAAAACCGGAGTGCGGAGGGTTACCGAACCCCCGGGAAGTTATGGGCCTTATTGGGCCAAGAGGGGAGAGAGGGCTGCACCAGGAGGTGGCGCCCCCCTCCATGGGGAGTCCGACTGACTAGGAGGGGGCAGCCCCTTCCCTCTCCTCTCCCCTCTTTCCTTCCCCTTCCTCTTCCTAGTAGGACTAGGAAGGGGAGTCCTACTCCTACTAGGAGGAGGACTCCCTCCCTTGTGCGCGCCCAAGGGCTGGCCGCCCTCCCCTTGCTCCTTTATATACGGGCAGGGGGGCACCCTAGGACACACAAGTTGATCTTCGTGATCGTTCCTTAGCCGCAGGCGGTGCCCCCTCCACCATATTCCACCTCGGTCATATTGTTGCGGTGCTTAGCGAAGCCTCGCGACGGTAGAACATCAAGATCGCCACCACGCTGTCGTCCGACGGAACTCCTTCCCGACGCTTTGCTGGATCGGAGCCCGGGATCGCCATCGAGCTGAACGTGTGCTAAGAACTCGGAGGTGCGGAGTAACGGTGCTTGGATCGGTCGGATCGTGAAGACGCATTTACTACATCAACCGCGTTGATATAACGCCTCGCTTTCGGTCTCACGAGGGTACGTGGACGGACACTCTCCCTCTCGTTGCTATGCCATCACCATGGTCTTGCGTGATCGTAGGAAATTTTTGAAATTACTACATTACCCAACAAGTGGCATCCGAGCCTGGTTTTATGCGTTGATGTCATATGCACGAGTAGAACACAAGTGAGTTGTGGGCGATACAAGTCATACTACCTACCAAAGATGTCATACTTTGGTTCAGCGGTATTGTGAGATGAAGCGGCCGGACCGACATTACGCCAGACGCTTACGCGAGACTGGTTTCACCGCTGTGAGCACTCGTTGCTTAAAGGTGACCGGCGGTGTCTGTCTCTCTCACTTTAGTTGAACCGAGTGTAGCTACGCCCGGTCCTTGAGAAGGTTAAACGGAGTCTATTTGACGAAGTATCGCTGTGGTTTTGATGCGAGGTAAGAACGGTTCTTGCTCAGCCCGTAGCAGCCACGTAAAACTTGCAACAACAAAGTAGAGGACGCCTAACTTGTTTTTGCAGGGCATGTTGTGATGTGATATGGTCAAGACGTGATGCTATATTTTATTGTATGAGATGATCATGTTTTGTAACCGAAGTTATCGGCAATCTGGCAGGAGCCATATGGTTGTCGCTTATTGTATGAAATGCAACGCCATGTAATTGCTTTACTTTATCACTAAGCGGTAGCGATAGTCGAGAAGCAATAGTTGGCGAGACGACAACGATGCTACGATGGAGATCAAGGTGTCGCGCCGGTGACGATGGTGATCATGACGGTGCTTCGAGATGGAGATCACAAGCACAAGATGATGATGGCCATATCATATCACTTATATTGATTGCATGTGATGTTTATCCTTTATGCATCTTATCTTGCTTTGATTGACGGTAGCATTATAAGATGATCTCTCACTAAAATTATCAAGTAGTGTTCTCCCGAGTATGCACCGCTGCCAAAGTTCGTCGTGCCGAGACACCACGTGATGATCGGGTGTGATAAGCTCACGTCCATCTACAACGGGTGTAAGCCAGTTTTGCACACGCAGAATACTCAAGTTATACTTGACGAGCCTAGCATATGCAGATATGGCCTCGAACACGGAGACCGAAAGGTCGAGCGTGAATCATATAGTAGATATGATCAACATAAGATGTTCACCATTGAAAACTACTCCATCTCACGTGATGATCGGTTATGGTTTAGTTGATTTGGATCACGTGATCACTTAGATGACTAGAGAGATGTCTGTCTAAGTGGGAGTTCTTAAGTAATATGATTAATTGAACTTTAATTTATCATGAACTTAGTCCTGGTAGTATTTTGCAAATTATGTTGTAGATCAATAGCTCGCGTTGTTGCTTCCCTATGTTTTTATATGTGTTCCTAGAGAAAATTGTATTGAAAAATGTTAGTAGCAATGATGCGGATTGGATCCGTGATCCGAGGTTTATCCTCATTGCTGCACGTAAGAATTATGTCCTTGATGCACCGCTAGGTGATGACCTATTGCAAGAGCAAGATGCAGACGTTATGAACGTTTGGCTAGCTCAATATGATGACTACTTGATAGTTTAGTGCACCATGCTTAAACGGCTTAGAATCGGGACTTCAAAGACGTTTTGAACGTCATGGACCATATGAGATGTTCCAGGAGTTGAAGTTAATATTTCAAGCAAATACCCGAGTTGAGAGATATGAAGTCTCCAACAAGTTCTATAGCTAAAAGATGGAGGAGAATCGCTCAACTAGTGAGCATGTGCTCAGATTGTCTGGGTACTTCAATCGCTTGAATCAAGTGGGAGTTAATCTTCCAGATAAGATAGTGATTGACAGAATTCTCTAGTCACCATCACTAAGTTACTAGAACTTCGTGATGAACTATAGTATGCAAGGGATGACGAAAACAATTCCCAAGCTCTTCGCGATGCTAAAATCAGCGAAGGTAGAAATCAAGAAAAACATCAAGTGTTGATGGTTGACAAGACCACTAGTCTCAAGGAAAGGGCAAAGGGAAGAAGGGAACTTCAAGAAGAACGGCAAGCAAGTTGCTACTCGAGTGAAGAAGCCCAAGTCTGGACCTAAGCCCGAGACTAAGTGCTTTTGCTGCAATGGAACTGGTCATCGAAGCGGAACTACCCCAAGTATTTGGCGGATAAGAAGGATGGCAAAGTGAACAAAGGTATATTTGATATACAGATTATTGATGTGTATTTTACTAGTGTTCGTAGCAAACCCTCGGTATTTGATACTGGTTCAGTTGCTAAGAGTAGTAACTTGAAACGGAGTTGCGAATGAACAGAAACTAGTTGAAGGGAAGTGACGATGAGTGTTGGAAGTAGTTCCAAGATTGATATGATCATCATCGCACACTCCCTATACTTTCGGGATTAGTGTGAAACCTAAATAAGTGTTATTTGGTGTTGAGCATAAATATGATTTGATCATGTTTATTGCAATACGGTTATTCATTTAAGTAAGAGAATAAATTGTTGTTCTGCTTACATGAATAAAACCTTATATGGTTACACACCCAATGAAAATGGTTCATTGGATCTCGATCATAGTGATACACATATTCATAATATTGAAACCAAAAGATGCAAAGTTAATAATGATAGTGCAACTTATTTGTGGCACTCGCCGTTTAGGTCATATTGGTGTAAAGCGATGAAGAAAATCCATGCCGATGGACTTTTGGAATCACTTGATTATGAATCATTTGATGCTTGCGAACCATGCCTTTTGGGCAAGATGACTAAAACTCCGTTCTCGAAACAATGGAACAAGCTATTGACTTATTGGAAATAATACATACCGATGTATGCGACCAATGAGTGTTGATGCTCGTGGTAAGTATCATTATTTTCGACCTTCACAGATGATTTGAGCAGATATGGGTATATCTACTTGATGAAACATAAGTCTGAAATAGTTGAAAGGTTCAAAGAATTTCAGAGTGAAGTGGAAAATCATCGTAACAAGAAAATAAAGTTTCGCGATCTGATCGTAGAGATGAATATTTGAGTTCTGAGTTTGGTCTTCAATTAAAACAATGTGGAATAGTTTCACAGCTCACGCCACATGGAACACCACAACATAATGGTGTGTCCGAACATCGTAATCGCACTTTATTGGATATGGTGCGATCTATGATGTATCTTACCGATTTACCACTATCGTTTTGGGGTTATGCATTAGAGACAGCTGCATTCACGTTTAATAGGGCACCATCTAAATCCGCTGAGATGACACCGTATGAACTATGGTTTAACAAAGAAACCTAAGTCGTTTCTTAAAGTTTGAGTTGTGATGCTTATGTGAAAAGGTTTCAACTGATAAGCTCGAACCCAAATCGGAAAGTGCGTCTTCATAGAATACCCAAAGGTAACTATTGGGTACACCTTCTATCACGATCCAAGGCAAGTCATTCGTTGTTAAGATGGATCCTTTCTAGAGAAGAAGTTTCTCTCGAAAGAAGTGAGTGGGAGGAAAGTAGAACTTGATGAGGTAATTGTACCTTCTCCCTTATTGGAAAGTAGTTCATCACAGAATCAGTTCCAGTGATTCCTACACCAATTAGTGAGGAAGTTAATGATGATGATCATGAAACTTCAGATCAAGTTGTTACCAAACCTCGTGAGGTCTTCCAGAGTAAGATCCGCACTGAGTGGTACGATAATCCTATTCTAGAAGTCATGTTACTAGACCATGATGAACCTACGAACTATGAGGAAGCGATGATGAGCCCAGATTCCGCGAAATGGTTTGAGACCATGAAATCTGAGATGGGATCCATATATGAGAACAAAGTGTGGACTTTGATGGAGTTGTTCGATGATCGGCAAGCCATATTATATAAATGGATCTTCAAGAGGAAGACAGATGCTGATAGTAGTATTACTATCTACAAAGCTCGACTTGTCGCAGAAAGGTTTTCGACAAGTTCAAAGTGTTGACTACAATGAGATTTACTCAACTCGTAGCGGTGCTTATGTCTGTCGAATCATGTTAGCAATCGCCACATTTTATGAAATCGGCAAATGGATGTCAAAACTACATTCTTTAATGGATTTATTAAAGAAGAGTTGTATATGATGCAACCAGAAGGTTTTGTCAATCCTAAAGGAGCTAACAAAATGTGCAAGCTCCAGCGATCCATCTATGGACTGGTGCAAGCATCTCGGAGTTGGAATAAACGCTTTGATAGTGTGATCAAAGCATATAGTTTTATATGCAGACTTGTGGTGAAGCCTCGATTTACAAGAAAGTGAGTAGGAGCACTACAACATTTCGATAAGTATATGTGAATGACATATTGTTGATCGGAAATAATGTAGAATTATTCGCAAAGCATAAAGGAGTATTTGAAAGGAGTTTTCAAAGAAAGACCTCGGTGAAGCTGCTTACATATTGAGCATCAAGATCTATAGAGATAGATCAAGACGCTTGATAAGTTTTTCAATGAATACATACCTTGACAAGATTTTGAAGTAGTTCAAAATGGAACAGTCAAAGAAAGAGTTCTTGCCTGTGTTACAAGGTGTGAGATTGAGTAAGACTCAAAACCCGACCACGGCAGAAGATAGAAAAAGAATGAAAGTCATTCCCTATGCATCAGCCATAGGTTCTATAAAGTATGTCATGTTGTGTACCAGATCTATTGCATACCCTACCACTAAGCTTGGCAAGGGAGTGCAATAGTGATCTAGGAGTAGATCAATGGACATCGGTCAAAATTATCCTTAGTAGAATAAGGATATGTTTCTCGATTATGGAAGTGAAAAAGGTTCGTAAGTAAAGGGTTACGCCGATGCAAGTTTTAACACTAATCTAGATGACTCGAGTCTCAATCTGGATACATATTGAAAGTGGGAGCAATTAGCTAGAGTAGCTCCG
>JAHIAM010020048.1:0-13643 GCA_021605205.1 Aegilops longissima
AACTCAATTTGGATGGAACATATTGAAGCCCGGCGATCCCAAACCTCATGGGTTGCGAAAGGGACTCCATTGATCCATCTAACTTTCTGGCTTTAATGCAATCTCCTCATTCTTCCGATGAGTCATTTACTCCAACTATAAACTGTTCAAAAATCGAATGGTGAAGTATTTGCAGATATGTTGGCACTAATCGCAGGAACGGTTCCCCATGAAGAAAATCTGGTTCCCAAGAAGTGCCTTGAAAGTCTTCGTGGAATGTCCTCATGACACCAACCGTGAAGAATAGGAACCCGATCAAATTCTTCATATGGACCAAATTCTTCATATGGATCCAAGTCCTCATACGGACCAAATTCCTCACGTGGATCAAATTCTCAAAAGGATCAAAGTCCTCATATGATTATCATCGTTAACAACTCTGTTTCGGGGTAGACCTAAGGGCTATGAATATGTGCATTATTCTTCAAACCAATATGTTCATAAGTCCTCAAGAATTTCTCCGCTTATTCATATGCTTACCCTAACCCTCTTATGTGAAACGAAATGGTTTGGCTTCTATGCCACCATTCTTATGGTGCTGCAGAGTGATGAACTCTTTGCCACCCCTTCGATGTGGGTGGTGAAGAAAAGAACTAATCTCTTCTTAGGGTCAGGTCTCCGACGGCCTTAACGCTCCAAGAATTTGGGACCCGACAAAATTCCTGAAAGGACGAGTTAATCATGATGAAATGACCTTTCATTTCACAGCCCTCATATGCTTATCTGTTATACCGACGATGAAATTCATCGATGAACTTGATATCATATTCTTCCGATGAAGTATATGAGATCGTAAGTTGTACTAATTCATCTGCAGGATGATCAACCCAAAGCCACCGAGTGGGTTCTCGATAGTGGATGTACAAATCACATGACGGTGACAAGAATCTATTGATGGATGCTCCCTTATCACCGACATCGAAGCATATCATCTTTTGGACAAAGGCAAAAGTCGTATTGGGTCTTGGTAAGGTTGATCTCTAAGGATAAACACATGGACAAAGTCATGCTTGTTGAGTCCTTAGGATACAACCTCATGTCACCTCAATGCTTTGTGATCTTGATATGGTTGTTATCTTTGGCAAGTATCATTGTGTTGTGATTATGGAAGTGACAATTCCAAAGTCTTCAAGGCTTTAGGAGAGGAGACTTGTATATTGTTGATTTCTCTGACCACAACCACCGTGTGTCTACTTGCAAAAGCTTCGGTATGGCTATGGCATCGCGACTTGGTCACGCAGGCATGAGGAATTTGCACGCTTGCAAAGAAGAAGCATGTCATTGGCATTGGAAATGTCAAATTCCTCAAGGATCACTTGTCGGAGCCTGTGAAGTCGGAAAATGACCAAGGCCAAGCATCCAATAAGACTATCATGACCACTACTCGTCCTTCGAATTGCTTCACATGGACCTCTTTGGTCCCAATCATTACTCAGTCGAATGATGCATCTCTATATGGCTTTGTTATTGTTGATGATTAGTCTCTACACATGGGTACACATTGTTACTTACAAAAATCAAGTGGGAAGTCTTCAAACGATTTTCCTCGAGGGCTTCAACTAACTTTGTTGTGAAGACCAAACACATCAGAGTGACAATGGAACTGAGTTCAAGAATTCCGGGTCTTGATGCCTATCGTGATGAACTTGGTATTACTCATGAGTTATCCGCCCCTATACTCCTCAAAGAAATGGCTGGGAGCCAAGAAAGAACTTTGTTGAGATGGCTTGCACTATGCTTGATGAATACAAAACGCCTAGTTGTTTTTGGATTGATGCAATTGATACCGGTGCCACATCATCAAGAGTATATCTTCACAAATTCTTCAAGAAGACCGCCTATGAACTCCTCACCGACAAGAAACCCAATGTTTATTTCAAAGTCTTTGCTAAATGCTGGATTAGAGATCCTCATCACAATTCTAAATTTGCACCAAAAGCACATGAAGGTTTTATGCTTGGTTACGGAAAGGACTCGCACCCACAGAGTCTTCAACATCGCCTTCACAAGATTGTTGACATCAGATGTGCGGTTCGATGAAACTAATGGCTCGCAAAGAGAGCAGCTACCTTCTCGTGGTTAGATGAACCAAGCACCGAGGATTCTATCAAGTTCAAGGCAACCGAGGATGTCATTCCCATCAAGAATCTGAAGAATTCATTCCCTGACGTGAAGAACGCCGAGCTGATGCACCAAGATAATGTCAAGACAATGGTGCCGAGGAAAATGATCAAATTTCGAACAACCAACCATCCTCGCCTTGCAAAAGAAGTGCAAGTGGAGAAGATCATCGATGACATTGAAGCCCAGTCCTTCTCACACCCAAAAGCTTCACATTTATCTAACTTTTGTGGGCACTATGCTTTTGTCTCTATCACAGAGCCCACTAAGGTAGATGAAGCATTTCTGAACCGGAGTGGATTCAAGTTGCAAGAAGAATTACATCCCGAGCTCAACAATGTCCGGGAACTAGTCAAACGCCCGATCCTCGCAAGCATAATATAATTGGCACAAAGTGGATCTACCGCAACAAGCAAGATGAAAATGGTCTTGTGGTAAGGAATAACATGATCGGTAGCTCAAGGCTACACAAAGTTGAAGGAATTGATTTATGAAACTTTTGCACCTGTTGCTAGACTTGAGGCTATTCGGATATTTTGCTTATGCTAATCATCATAATATTATCTTATATCAAATGGATGTGAAAAGTGCATTCCTCAATGGTAAGCTTAAGGAAGAAGTAAAGAACCTCCAAAGTCTTCAGACTTAAAAGGCCCTCTATGGTCCCAAAAAGTTTTACGGGATGATACATTGAAGGAATTCTTCGTGAAGAATGGCTTCAACCGGTTCACTGACCCTACCTCTTTACTAAATCTTATGATGGTGAACTTTGTGTGCCAAATATATGTTGATGATATTATCTTTGGCGATCGACCAACGTTATAGTGATGTATTTGCCTATATGATGAGTGAAGAATATCAAATGTCTATGATGGGAGAGTTGAAATTTTCTTAGGTCTTCAAATTTTCAACAACAAAAGAATGGCATATTCATATCTCAGAGAAATACTCAAAGATGTTCGAGGAAATTCGCATGCAAGATTGCAAAGGAGTCAAAATTCCTATGCCCACAAATGGCCATCTATGCAATCGATGAAAATGGTATTGACTTGATCACAAGGTATACCGCCCATGATTGGTTCTTTATTGTACTTATGTGCATCTAGGCCAGATATAATGCTTAGTGTTTGCATGTGTGCCCATTTCAAGTTGCACCGGGAATCACACCATAAGGTGGAAGCATATTCTTCGATATCTAGCTCACACACCAACACTAGGATTATGGTACCAAGGGCTCGCTTTTGATCTCATTGATATTCTGACTGACTATGCCGGGATCGTGGGACCGCAAGTCAACTTCCGCACTTGTCATTTCTGACGATCTTTTGGTCCTTTTCCGAAGAAACAGAACTGCGATTCCGCTTCATCCGGGAAGTGAATACATTGCTGCCGGCTCGTGGTTGTGCTCAATTTATGGATGAAGCAAACTCTCAAGGACTATGGCATCAACGTGAAGAATGTGCCTTCATCGGAAATGAGAGTGCCATCAAGATTGCTCACAACCCCTTCAGCACTCAAGACAAAGCACATTCAAATTCGCCATCATTTTCTTCGGGATCATGTGTTGAAAGGCTTACATCTCCATCAAGCATGTGAAGATCAAGAACAGCTAGCCGATATCTTCACTAAGCCCTTGGATGAGAAGAGATTTAGCAAGTTATGTATTAGCTAAATATCTTAGAATCTTCAATGTTCTTTGAAAAGGACAAATCCCGACACTTATGCAAAATTGATGACCTAGATGTGCAACACATGAAGAAACGTTTTCTTCAATCAATGAAAATAACACTCTAAGTGTGAAGAAATTAATGAAGAATTTGATTCCGTAACCCTTACGACAATTGTACGCGGTGTCTGAAATCATCATTCTTATACGGTGGGTCACGCCACCACCAAAGTTGAAAATCTTCAATTTGAATTTTTCCTCGTTTTGAAATTCTTCCTTTCAAATTCTTCAACTTTGCAAAATCTTCACTGCTTCCCTTGCCTTTCTTTCATTGTCTATATATATATATAATTTTATGTCCTCACAAGATTCACTTATGGCTATTTCTTCAAGTCGCTTTTTCGCTAATGAATGGATCGACCCTTCCCTTATGCTATACTCAACCCAATCTATTCACAAATTCTTCATGTGCTTCTATTTGAAACTCGCTCAAAATCTTCACCTGTCCTGGTCAAAGAAATTGCGAACGGAACTTTAAAACTGATCTTATCCAGATTTTCGGTTTTGCCAAAACCGCTCCGCATCCCATGATGCATTATTTTAGTCACCCACGATCGACACCATCTCCACTACACAAGACGGGGTGACACATGTCGTGAGAAGGAGAATGGTCAGGCACGCTTGTCCTAAATCTTGGCCAACAGTTTTTCACCGCCTATAAATAGCCCTCTCTCCATCCTCACTTTTTTACTCCGGACCTCTATCTCCGCCGAGCTCCTCAAACCCTAGTGCCCTTACTCCATCGTCACCGGTGAGGAAGAGATTCACCCTCACCCGCCGCCGTTTCCGCCGACGGAAATTTCACCCCACGCCGAAGCTGTCTTCCCTCCGCCAAGTTAGGGCGTGGAAGATCCAAAGATTTGCTTCACATCTACAACACCCATTGTTGTTTCTTCATTTAGGGTAAATAAAAGTACTTTTACTACCCTCGTTGATCCAAATCTTACACTACAAAATCTTCAAAGGTGTTTTATTCTTCAAATCCTCACACACAAACACCTCACAAGTTATATGCTCTTGATTCGCTTTCTAAGCAATCATTTTCCAAGATTCCTCAATTGTGTGGATCCTCGATCCTGATAACTCGAACCTAAGACAAAGAACGCTTAGTGAAATTCTTCAAGGCTCATCCGTCAAAATCCTCAAAAACTTGTTCTTTTTGAAAACCTTCCGAAACACATATGACCTCTCCAAATTCCTCGAACTATACTGCTCAAGGTACTTGTCCGCCGCTGAATCACTAGGTTCTCATCAACTTAACTCATTTGCAGCGCCCTTGAAGAAAAGTTGCATACTTCTTCGGAGAACTCAATTGTTCAAATTCCTCAATCAAGAATATGGCGACGGTAAGAAGCCAAAGGAGGAAAGAAACCGAGGTTATGACCGCTTTTGAGATCCCTCGAGGAAATTTATGCCGACTATTGCACAGATGAAGCAAAATTTGGCAAAGAAAACAAAAATCAGCGAAGGTGTATTCAAGATTGAACGGAGATGGGCAAGGAATGGAGGGAATATGATTGTGACTCCAAAGTACATGAAGAAATTCGCCTCAATCCTCCATGCCCAAGAGCTCCATTGGCACCTGGCCAAGTAGCTGATCCCACAAGCATCAAACGTGGTGAACTTTCAAGAATGGCTAAGCGCCAAGCTAAATTGGCAAGACAAGCCAAGGAGGCAAGGAAGAAATTCAATGAGGATTCTGCCATCCATCAACATCGAGGCCTTCGGTCAAACCGAGGAAATCCATGCCAAAGAAGCCTGCCTAAAGCCAAGTGTTTACCATCACCCCACGGCCAAGTTTCAAGAAGCCCTCAAGGCAAATTCCTCACACCGCTACAACCCACCAAAGTCCTCAACCTTTCAAAGTCCTCCCCTGCGGCATCCGGCTACATGTCAAAGGTCCGCTGGTTTCTGATTGCCTCCGTTTTCAAAAAGTTCCTTAGAAGCACCAATTTCATCATCCGCCCCCATAAGACCAAAGCAACAAATTGACGAGGTCCCCGCCAAGTCCAAAGAAGAAAAAAGGTTGCATTCCATGTACCTTCCGATGATGAAGCTTCGATGATGAACTTGCGGAAATCATCGAGATCGCCACTAGAGCCAAAGGCAACACCCGTTAATCCTTGTTGATCCCGGGAAAATCCTCGACTATATTGATCTCTCGCACAAGGATCCAAACACCCCTTTATGCCTGATTTTCATCTCCCCGGACAAAGTCATATGTTGACCCATTTCATCCTAAGAGAAATGGAAGTTTGAAATGGCAAGAGAGATCAAGAAGGCTCAATAGAAAGGAGAAGTTCCTCAAGAAAACGCTGTCAAAATGACACCGAGGAACTTCTCAAGGTCCAGACCGAAATTCAAGACCTCAAAGAAAACTTAGATTCTTATTATGCTGATTGGCAAGGAGCCAAGGTCGATTCGTTAACTGACGAAGAATTACCAATGTTGGCCCCAACGCAACATGAAATTCCTCAGATGAAGCCCTCACCACCCGATCAAAAGTACAAGACCACCGATGAAGTTCAGCGGCTGATGAAAATGCTAGTTCCAGGGCTGATGATCCCATTCCACCACCGAAGAAATTACCGGGCATCCACTAGTGGTGCGCTTGAAGAAATAACAAGACAGGTAAATCGACGCCATACCGAGGAAATTCAACCAGATTCCTCACCCTCCCGCGCCAACACCAACTCCAATTCTTCCATCCCCCGATGTGAAGAAACCAAGGCTGCGAACCAGCTGCAGGAAGAAAATGAAGGCATCACCCAAATTCTTCACCGAAGAAAAAAGCCAATGACCAGCTCACTCAAAAATCCAATTGATGTGTTCCGATTTCCTCCATGCCATCAAAGGACCTTGTTCCTTTTGAGAAGACCATGGATCCCAATCGATCTTGAAGAACATCATTCCCGCTTCCAGAAAGGATTGATGAAGAAATTGAAGTGGAACAATCCCTTCAACCCTACCATTTCTCACCTATGCCCTCACACGGATGAAGAGGTGGTGTTGAGGAAATTGAAGATGAAGATGTGGAATAAGGTGCACCACACCTTGATGAATGATGACTTTGGGAAAGTCAAGATCCCAATACCCTCTCTTCACCCCGCTACAACAGATTCCTCCCCCCCGCACCAACAGTTCAAATGGACTCAAGAAACTCAACCCACTTTCTCTGCATGAAGAAAGTCCAGCCACTAGTGCCGATGAACCTCCGTCCGCCGATCCTCGGGACCGCACCAAGGAACAAGAAACCCTCAAATTTAACGGAACCTGAGCTCGCGATTCCTCGGGTGGTGAAGATTTCGCCGAGCACGATTCTTCACTAACTATAATCCATATGATTCTGCCTCATAAGGAAGAGGCGCTTGACCGCCACCAAGCCAATTTCTATTCCTCGGTTTTCAACAAAGACAAAGTCTTCGATCATGCTCATATTCCTATGTGGACATGGAGTCTCGCCAGCTTTGAGCCGCCTCCTGTTCTTCACGACGCAGACTTTCCAATTTCGACCGATATTTGGATGGAATGAAGAACTCATTCTTCAATTCTATGCAACGCTGCACATCACCGGAGACGCCAAGACGTGAACTCATGGGTATTAGACCGATGTCCGAAAATAATTACTACAAGGCACCAAAGAATAATTGCTTCGTTCCACCACTCACCCCACCACTTGATGGTGCTGTTGTATCTACAACCCAACCGTAACTTTCAAATCACTATATGCAAGTGCCGATGAAGCCTTTTTAAGCCAAGGCCCCAAGAACCAAATTTCGCCAAGGAATTATTGTATTGCCTCGGATGTCATCGGATTCCACGAAGACAATGAGTCCCATCAAAGGCCACGACTCAAATGATGAAGAAGTCCTGGCATCATGAAGAATATGCTTTTCAACATCATCCATGGTTCCGCCAACTTCCATGATTTCTTCATGAGGACTCGCAAACATTGCTATGTCACCATTTGAGCTGGTTTTGCGCCTTGGATAATGAGATTCATCAGACAAAGTCTTCACTCAATTACAAGGTTGATATCAACCATTTGCAGCTACTTGCCTCGATTGAAGTCATCAAACGGACATTTACCTCAGATGACAAGGGAACATCCTTGGATCGATGAAGGCATTCCTATTGATGGAAGGCCAAAGCAGCATCCTACTCCACCAATGATGACTCGCCCACATGACCTCGCCAGAAATACCTCACCAAGCAAAGTCCTCAAGCCATCGACCTGTGGTGATGAATGATCGTGAGTTACTCCTCCCTTCATCAAGGTTGATCGCAATCATAAATGAGAAGGCGCCGCTTTTCAATTCTTCACAACATGACCTCAACACACAATGTTGTGAAGAAAAACCACTACTACCTCCATGAAACCTTCAAACGCACTGGCTGTTCTTTCACATGTCTAAAGGGGAAGAACTAACGACAATGGGACTCAAGGAAGAATTTGACCGGTCTGCACCTCCTCCCAAGAAATACAAGAAGGTCAAAGTTCCTTCCTTGGTGGCTAGCTCCTATTCTTCATCCAACGATGAAAATGAAGACTTTGGACGACACCCTGAAGGTCCTACTACAACAAGCGACCCCAAACCCAATTCTTCAACTTGAAATTCTTCAGAGCGTTAGTCCTCGCCGATCCTTTTGGTCATTCGATGACAAAGGGGAGAAATTTGAGTTAGTCTTCAAGCCGGGTCTATTTTATTGCCCATATACAACAATTTATTTTTGTTGTTACAACTCTCGCTCTTTCTCAAACTTTTATTGGATCGAGTTCTAATCTTAAACCCGATGGTGCTTTGATACTTTTGATGCAATATGCTCTTGCACTATGCTCGATTCTCTTGAGCTTCTTGAGCTCGATACTTTTGATGCTTATTTTGCATGCTTGTTCCTCATTAATGTTATCGCACGCATGTGAATTACATCAAGCACCATATTTCATCATGCATTTCAAATTCTTCATATTATATGTCAAATGGTATGAATTACAAGAATAGGGGAGATATCCATGATTCAACTCTTCAAAATGTGCATTGCCTCAAAAGCAAATTCTCACTATGCACATCTTCGGGGGGAGTTCTTCTATATCTTGCAATCAAATTCCTCATTATCGGATTTACACTTCATATGTTTATCACCGTTGAAAACTTAACCTATATTGTAATCAATCACCAAAAGGGAGAGATTGTAAGTGCATCTAGTGCCCTTAGTGATTTTGGTGTATTGAAGACTTATAGGTTAAGGAACTAATGCGTTTGTGAGTGTACAGGTCTATAAGTCTATGAGGAGTTTGATATTTACAGAAAGTCGATTCCTAAAAATGAAGTTCTTCGACCAAGACTTTGATATTCAAGACTTTCTCAAGACTTTGAAAGTGAAGAAATTGGTGTGACCTTGAAGACTTGGTATTCATTTGAGGAACATGAAGCGTGAAGACTTTTGTTTTAGTTTCATTTTTTTCTTTCTTGAGTCATAGGAAACACCCAATGTTAAAGGGGTCGAGGAAATACTAAGGAAAAATTTCCATGTGATGCTCAACTCAAAATCCTACACCTACCAATCCCTTCGAGTGAAGCTTTTGAAATCTCAATTCACCAATTTCTTCAAAGGAAAAGACTTCTTCCGGTTTGAGGAATTTGTTCGACCGAGGAGTTAGGAATTCGCCAGCTGGATTGCCACAAGGAGGAAATGATAGCCCCGAGGAATTTGAGATTCAAATTTGACGCTTCGGGCGCGCCACCGTCCCAAAATATCTTATCCACCTAACGGTCATATCATTGAAGGGCATTTATGTCTTATCATGTCGGCTCTCCCTAGGCTATAAATAGCCCCTTACAACCACTAGCTGGTTGGCTGCCCAGAGAAACTTGACACTTGTCATTTGAGAGCAACCCATCCTCCGAGGACTTTGGAGCGAAAATCATCGAGTGAGGAAAACCCAAAACCAAACCCCCATAAACCCAAAGTGATTGAGCCATCAAGAGATTGATCCTTGGATCCGACGCTTGTTACCTTTGAAGATTGCTTCTTCCAGACGGTTAGGCGCCATGGTCTAGAGCATCCAAGAGGAATGTGGATCGCCGAGTGACCAAGTCTTGGAAGGTTTGGAAGTCGCTCAAGACTTACCACGAGTGATTGACGAGGTCCTGGTGACCTTAGTTCAAGGAGAATATGGTGAGGACTTGGGTCCCGAGCTGCGTGCTCAGCGATCGGGTGTCCGGATGTGTCCTCGAGTTTAAATACTCACCCGCTCCAACCGACGATAACCGAGACAAAGAGTTGAACTGGTCTACCAAATCATTGTCTTCACCAACCAAACTGGTTCTATTTCCTCAACCCTTTCATTTCCTCATTATGTGTTGAGTGTTTGTTCATTCTGTTTGAAGACTTTGATCAAGACTCTAAGTGTGAAGAAATTAATGAAGAATTTGATTCTGGAACCCTCGACAATTTGCGGTGTCTGAAATCATCATTCTTATCTGATTGAGTCACGCCACCACCAAAGTTGAAAATCTTCAATTTGAATTTTCCTCAGTTTTGAAATTCTTGATTTTCAAATTCTTCAACTTTGCAAAATCTTCCTTTGTTTCCGTCGTCTTTCTTCATTGTCTATATATATATATGGGTTTATGTCCTCTCTGACATTCACTTATGGCTATTTCTTCAAGTCGCTTTTTACGCTAAGTGAATGTGATGGACCCTTCCCCTCTATGCTATACTCAACCCAATCTATTCACAAATTCTTCATATGCGTTCTATTTGAAACTTCGTTCAAAATCTTCCTTGTGTCTGGTCAAGTGAAGAAATTGCGAGCGGAACTTTAAAACTGATCTTATCCAGATTTTGGTTTTGCCGCTCAAACCGTTCCGCATCCCATGATGCATTATTTTAGTCACCCGATCGTACCGATCTCCACTACGATGCGTGGGTGACACATGTCGTGAGAAGGAGAATGGTCGAGAGACACGTTTGTCCTAAATCTTGGCGAACAGTTTTCCTTGCCTCTATAAATAGCCCTCTCTCCATCCTCACTTCTTTTACTCCTCGACCTCTATCTCCGCTTCGAGCTCCTCAAACCCTAGTGCGCCGCTTCTCCATAAATGGCGGTGAGAAGAGATTCCTTGCCTCGACCTCGTCGCGGCGTACTCGCGCCATGCGGAATCTTCACTCCGCTTCGCCGCCGTAGCTGTCTTCCTCCATGCCAAGTTAGGGCGTGGAAGATCTGAACGAGACGAGCTTCACATCTACAACACCCGGTTAAATCGTTTTCTTCATTTAGGGTAAATAAAAGTACTTTTACTACCCTCGTTGATCCAAATCTTACACTACAAAATCTTCAAAGGTGTTTTATTCTTCAAATCCTCACACACAAACACCTCACAAGTTATATACTCTTGATTAGTTTCTCTAAGCAATCATTTTCTTCAAGATTCCTCAATTGTGTGGATCCTCGATCTGTACAACTCTGGAACCTAAGACAAAAGCAGCTTAGTGAAATTCTTCAAAACTCATCTGGTCAAAATCCTCAAAACTTGTTCTTTTTGAAAAACCTTACGAGACACATATGACCTCTCCAAATTCCTCGCAACTATATTCTGTTCACGGTACTCATGTCATTGCTGAATCACTAGGTTCTCATCAACTTAACTCATTTGCAGCGTTCCTTGAAGAAAAGTTGCATACTTCTTGAGAGAACTCAATTGTTCAAATTCCTCAAGCTGAAGAATATGGCGAGACGGTAGAAGCCACGAGAAAGGAGGAAAGAAACACGAGGTTATGACTGCGTTTGAGATCCACGAGGAAATTTATCTGACTATTGCTTTTGATGAAGCAAAATTTGGCAAAGAAAACAAAATCAGCGCAAGGTGTGCATTAGGAAGATTGAGCGGAGATGGGCAGGGAATGGAGGAATACTGGATGTGTGACTCCAAAGTACATGAAGAAATTAGCTCTCAATCCTCCATGCCCAAGAGCTCCATTGGCACCTGGCCAAGTAGCTGATCCCACAAGCATCAAGCGTGGTGAGGACTTTCTGAAGAATGGGCTAAGCGCCAAGCTAAATTGGCAAGACAAGCCAAGGAGGCGGTGAAGAAATTCAATGAGGATTACGCCCACTGCTCACGCTCTGAGGCCTCGGTCAAACCGAGAAATCCATGCCAAAGAAGCCTGCTCATAAGCCAAGTGCTTCACCATCAGAGCCCTCACGGCCAAGTTTCTCGGCAGCGCCCTCAAGGCAAATTCCTCACCTTGCTACAACTCCACCAAAGTCCTCAACAGCTCCTTCAAAGTCCTCGGCTCCTGTGCATCGGCTACATGTCAAAGGTCTGCTGGTTTCTCGATTGCCTCTGGTGTTTGACAAGTTCCTTAGAGCACCAATTTCATCATCGGCCCGACTCTGAAGACCAAACAACAGGTGGGCGAGGTCCTCGGCAAGTCAAAGAAGAAACGGTTGCATTCCATGTACCTTGATGATGAAGCTTCGATGATGAACTTGCGAAATCATCGAGAGATGCCACTAGAGCCAAAGGCACATCGTGCCCTTGCTTTGTTGGATCAGGAAAATCCTCGACTATATTGATCTCGGCACAAGGATCCAAACACCCCTATGCCTGATTTTCATCGACCCTGGACAAAGTCATATGTTGACCCATTTCATCGTGAAGAGAAATGGAAGTTTGAAATGCAAGAGAGATCAAGAAGGCTCAATACGGAAAGGAGAAGTTCACGAAGAAAAGCGTTGTCAAAATGACACGAGGAACTTCTCAAGGTCGAGTGAAATTCAAGACCTCGGCAAAAACTTAGATTCTTATTATGCTGATTGGCAAGGAGCCAAGGTCAGATTAGATTAATCGGCGAAGAAATTCACCAATGTTGCTGCCCAGCGCAACATGAAATTCCTGGATGAAGCCTCGGCTCAACCGGTGAAAACGATGCAGCACGGCTGATGAAGTTGCAGGTGATGAAAATCTAGTTCGGGCTGATGATCCCATTCCGCCCATTGAAGAAATTACCAGGGCATCCACTAGTGGTGCGCTTGAAGAAACGAACAAGGCAGAAGCTGCATCGTTGCGCTGAAAATCAACCAGATTCCTCGGCTCCTCCTGCGCCAACACCAACTCCAATTCTTCCATCGCCTCGATGTGAAGAAAACCAAGGCTGCAGAGCGAGCTGCGTGAAGAAAATGAAGGCATCAGCTGTGTCAAATTCTTGATGCGAAGAAAATGAAGCCAATGACCAGCTCACTCAAAAATCAATTGATGCTGTTCCGATTTCCTCCATGCCATCAAAGGACCTTGTTCCTTTTGAGAAGACCATGAGATCCCAATCGGATCGATGAAGAACATCATTCTAGCTTGCCCGTCGAGCAGATTGATGAAAAATTGAAGTGGACACAATCCCTTCAACCCCAGTCATTTCCTCACCTATGCCTCGGTTCACGGATGAAGAGGCTGGTGTTGAGAAGTGAAGATGAAGATGTGGATATAAGGTGCACCACACCTGTGATGAATGATGACTTTGGGAAAATCGCATCCCAATACTCCTCTCTTCACCCGCTTCAACAGATTCCTCGGTCCCTGCACCAGCAGTTCAAATGGACTCGAAGAAACTCAACCCACTTTCTCTGTGCATGAAGAAAGTCCAGCCACTAGTCTGATGAACCTGCTGCTGCTGATCCTCGGTACACTGTTAAGAACAAGAAATCCCTCGGCTGGCGAACTAGCTCGCGATTCCAGGGTGGTGAAGATTTCTT
>JAHIAM010020049.1:0-18767 GCA_021605205.1 Aegilops longissima
GTTTCAATGAGATGGTGGCTATCGTTTCTGTAAAGAATCGACCTTGTGACGTCAGGCTACGTCACGTCTTGAGGCGTCGGCGCCTTAGCAATCGCTAAACCAACTTAGGGTTATTGACCCGCAGCAGGAGAGCGATCAACGACCACGAGGGCTGTTCCTGCGAGCAAGCGAAGAACAAGCAAGAAACTAATATTGCAATCTGGATGTGCGAATATAAGAGAAAGCTTTATTAATGAAGATGGGGTTCTATGATGCCTTGAGTGCAGTGCGTTGAACACAAGCGAAATGCTGTGAAGTTCTTTGCTATGGCAAAGTTTTGATCTAAACAAAACCCAAGGTCTAAGCAGTGCCCTGAGAACTGTATATATGGAGGAAGAGGAATTTCGTGGCCCTTGGTGGAGGGTCCGAAATCAACCCTATCTCATGTCCCCACACTCTGGGGACTCTAAAAATAGCCTATACTTGTGTATTTCAAGAAATTACAAGGGCACTGTCCACTAATAAGGTGGCCTACACCTAGAATAGCCTCGGGGCGACATTTATGAAGTAGCATCTTGTATATTTAGTCAAGGCTTCATGCACCCATTATAGGTGGCTTAAAGTCCACAAATCATCACTTGTAACTTCGTTCTTGTTCCTTGCACATGGCATTATCTCCATGCTTGTTCTTGCTCAATGTCCATCCTTCTCCAAGCTAGGGCCTTCATTTGTAAGCCAAAACAAATGTATCCAATTTAAGCGCATCATATTCTCATGAACATTAGAATCATTACCAAAAAAGCAGTACACGATAATTTAATTGGCGTGTAATGCGAGCTCTAGTAATTGGTCCGATTATATGGCAGTATGGAGACATGTGGGGTAACAATGGTATTGATGTCCTCATCATCGATGAGTTGTACCTGCGTTGAATCTCCTTGGTTTCTTAGGATTGACTCGGTATGGAGCTTTGTTTGGGAAGGTGCTCAAGGGAATGAGGTCGATTCGATGCTCAATGCCTCGAAGAGGGAGTAGACCGGAGGTAGCTCATCGGAAACCATCTTGGAATTCTGCAAAGAGATTTAAACACTAAAGGTAGCTCATGAGAGGTGTTAGTTGTTGGCTCTCCATCCTTGCACACAAGGACAAAGTGCATCACACTAGATGGGTTCTCACACACTTCTCCCATCTCACTTTTGGTGGTAAATAGGATGAGTTTTTCTCTCTAAGCGAAAAGCGCTCAAGTTTGGCTTGTGGCTCTCCTCACTTTTGGTGGATCACTTTCTCACTCTTGTCTCAATGATGGGTGGCTTGCTTATGCGGCTATCACTTGACTAGGAGACATAGTTGAAGCACATATTCCTTCCCTTTCATCTTGAAGCTATAGTGATTGATGCTTGGTTGTGGAAGACACGCAGTCAAGTGCCATAGTCGGACCAAGAAGGAGGTGGCAAACAGTCATTGGGACCACATCACATTCAAAGTGTCCTCATATGCACCAATTTGAAGGAGACTTGGACCGTATATTCAACTTCGTATAGTCTTAGGAGTCCTTAGCCATTGAACCTTGTAAAGATTCAGGTGCTTCCTCTTGACCAATTGAAGCTTGGAGCATAGTTCTTCACTTTCCAAGTTGGCAACTACCTCCATCGATGATGACCTTGCGAACCTTCCATTGATGCGGCCTTTGTGTGGGAAGATGTGGCATCTTTGGTGCGTCTTCTTGTTGATGTTGAAGAGTCAAGACCATGGAGACAACGAGGCGGGGCTCGAATCCTCATCACAAAAGACTTGGTCATCTTCATCTTCGTTCACTTTCGCGGTGCATGGCCACTTGCTCAAAGCTTCCATCTCCTCATCACTCGTTGAGTCATAGGTGCCGTCATCGTTGAGGATCATGAATGAGCTAAACGGTGCATGCGTAAGACTTGTGGCCTCGGCGCGCCGCTAGTGAAACACTTGAAGGAGCTTGTCTTGATGGTCTCATCGGTCGGATAGATAGATGTGAAACCGCAGCGGCTTGAAGTTGCTTGTAGTAGGAGGAGGGCGATCTTGAACTTGTCGAAGTCTTCTTGTAACTAGACTTGTCGTCATTTCTTGGAGAAGGTTTGGTTGATGTAGATGTTGGAGGAGGTGTTGAAGCTTGGTTGTTGGAGAAGCCGTAGGTCTTGGACCGCGTGCTTGGCGTGCCAGAAGTCATCTTGCATAGGCGTTCGCCTTTGTAGCTTGATGCGAGTTCAATGAGGGTGGAGTATGGTTGGAAGTCGGCGATCTTCTTGATGGGATGATTGAGTCCATTCAAGAAGCGTGCCATAGGTTGCTCATCATCTTCACCTTTGCATTGGCTCGAATCATGGCTATCTCCATTTCCTTGTAGTATTCTTCAACACTCTTTGTTCCTTGCTTGAGGAGTTGGAGTTTCTTGAAGAGTCGCGGTTGTAGTAGGTTGGCACAAACCGTGCTCTCATGACATCTTTCATTTGAGCCCAAGTGGTGATTGGAGTTCACCTCTTGCTTGTCGCCTCTCAAGGATTTGTTCCGCCATATGAGCACATAGTCTTGGAACTCAAGTGATGCCATGGCGATCTTCTTCTCTTCCTCATAGTTGTGCAAGCGAAGATTTTGTCGACCTTCAATGCCCATTAGGAGGTACTCTTGGGGTCATTGCTTCCATTGAACTTGGGCATGGTGAATTTGGAGCTTTCCATAGCGTTGCTCTTCATTGTGTTGTCGTGATGGTGATGATGGCGCCCTTGGCGTGGATCGCAATCGTCTTCATGTTGTTCTTGGCGTGGAGGAAGGCCGTGATCAACTTGCTCGTGTTGAACTTGAGGTTGAGGTGGAGCTTGATGAGCTTGTGGAGGAGCTTAGGAACTTGAGGTTGTAAATGGGGTTGGTAGTTCCTCTCTTGGTTTCTTCTCGAAGGGCTCCCTCTTGATTTGCCGTTCACGATTGCGGTTGGCGATGGCTTGACATGATTCTTGAAGAACGCGTTGCGCATCAAGAGCTTGTGCTTCCACGATGTTGTCGTTAAAGGCGTTGCGCCTAGGCGTCTTGTTCTTCTTGGTGTATGAACACGCTCGTTCTTCCTCTTGTTGCGTAAGTCGTTGTGGTTTCTTGAGCTTGGTAGCGGCTTGGTTTGATTGAGGGCGAGGGACTTGCTCATCGACTTGCTCTTGTGAATGCTTCTTGTCGGTTGTCAAAACCCGGCGGATCTGGAGTAGGGGTCCCCGGCTATGCGTCTAAGGCGGATGGTAACAGGAGACAAGGGACACGATGTTTTACCGAGTTCGGGCCCTCTTGATGGAGTGTAAACCTTCGTCCTGCTTGATTGATATTGATATTGTGGATGTTTACAAGAGTGGATCTACCACGAGATCAAGGAGGCTAAACCTAGAAGCTAGCCTATGGTATGATTGTAGGGTTGTTGTGATTGTTGTCTTACGGACTAAAGCCATCAGGTTTATATAGACACGAGAGAGGCTAGGGTTACATAGAGTCGGTTACAATGGTAGGAGATCTACATATCCGTATCGCCAAGCTTGCCTTCCACCCAAGAAAGTCCCATCCGGACACGGGGTGAAGTCTTCAATCTTGTATCTTCATAGTCTTGGAGTCCGGTTGATGATGATAGTCCGGACGATGATAGTCGGCCGATGATGGTAGTCCGGCAATCCGGACACCCTAATCAGGGACTCCCTCGGTAGCCACGAACCGGGCTTCAATGGCGATAAGTCCGGCGTGTATATTGCTTGGCATTGCAAAGCGGGTTCCTCCTCAAATGATAGAAGATTGTGAACACCGGGATAGTGTCGGCTCTGCAAAATAAATTCCACATTCCATGAAGTGAGAATAATAATATATACACAGTTCAATCTGCGGCGTTTTCGTGGCATGACGTCACACCACTACCAAGCCATTACTCGAATTGTTTTTACTTTACCACCTTAGCGCATTTAAGCGGCGGTTTCCTTGTACGCGTCTTGTCGAGCGAGATCGTGTTTCCCTTAATCCAGGATTCTCATCAATACGGCGTGGGTAACCCAACCGCGTCATTGATGGTGGCGCTTCGGGAGATAGCGAGTTTTACCGGGCGGTGGGGGCGTAGACTTAGCCGCCCATATAAGGGATAAGATTCACCTTCTCACCTCGCCTTCTTCCTCCTTTGCTTATCCATCTCCGCGCACTTTCGAGCTCCAGCGCCCAATTCGCATCTCGTCTCAACCTTCTCCGACCATGTCCGGGCGAGAGGTAAATGGTTGGCCTCCATCGTTAAGGAGGAGCAAATCGCATGGCTTCTTGTGGCGCGGATACCTTTAAGCGACATCAGCGCCTTACTTTGCTGACGGGCAGCTCATCCCCACCCAGGCCCCATGAGAGGTTGTCTTTCTTTCCCACTTCCTCCGGAGTGGGCTTTCCACTTCACCCTTTGTCCAGGGGGCTCATGTTCTACTACGGCTGGATTTCCATGATCTGGCGGCGAACTTCATCCTCAACATCTCGGCGTTTATCGTGGTGTGAGACCTTCCTCTGCATCCGGCCCACCTGACATGTGGCTCAAGACCTTCAATGTCAAGCGAAGGTAGTGAAGGGCATTCAAGCGAGTCGGGCGCCATGTTGGGCAAGATGCCGCGTCCTTTAGTTGAAGGGACGCCCGTGGAATCCGTTAAGGGGTGGCAATCGGGGTGGTTCTATATCACGAGCACGTGACCCTAAATGGGCGGCCCCCGAGTTTAGATCTGGTATCCCCACGCAGCTCACCTCCACAGAAAGAAAGGGCTTCTTTGTGGGGCAGTTTGAAAAAGGTGGCGGGACTCCAAGCACATATCAAGAAGCTGGTGAAGAAGCTCGGGCTGGTTAACGTGGTCAGTCATGCTTTCGTCCATGATTCTCCCATGCCAAGGCGGGCATTCAATCTATGGGAGTTCGATCCGGAACAACACGAGAGCTGAACAAGCTCTTGACACAACGTCTGAAGGTGCTGGAAGGTGCTGTTGGCAAAGCAAAGCCCCGCATCATGCGGCCGATGATCATGGTTTACGCTCATGGCCTTGAGTGAGCGAGAAAGTGATTCTACCCCTTCACGGGACACTCGTTTTTCCATAGTTTGACTCTCTGGGGTTTAATTTCCCCTTTTCCTTTGCGGAATTTGGATGAGGAAAGCGGAAGCGATTACTGTCCGGCTCCTATGCGAAGACCCGATGAGCGCTTTCGTCTGGCGAGGCTCTGGTTCCGGCACCTACGTGGTGCGGAGAAAGAAAACCAAAGAGGAGGCCACGGGTGCTCGAAAGAGTGCCCGTTTTCAGTGTCAAGCGACTCGGGCGGACTCCTCTCCGAAAATGAGGAGGAGGAGGACTCTCTCCCGGAGGAGAGAGGAAGAAGCTTCCCCAATAGGGAGGCGGAGGGTCAGAGGGAAGGACTATTCCCGGACAGCTCTGCCAACATTAATGTTGGCGAGGAAGAATAACCTTCAAAGGCCGGCCTCCGGCGAATCGTGAAGTATCCGGATTCTGAATGATTTATAATTTCTTTTTGCGTCACATAGTGTCATTCTAATGCCGCTCTGCACTGTAGTCCGGCCGGTGATGATCTCCCGCTTCATCGGAAGGTCGTTAACTTCGTCGGATGTAGACTCCATCCGACCGCCTCCACCCCTCGCGACACCGAAGGCAGAGGTGGGATCCCGAAGGACCCATCGGGGAGGCTCGGGCGCTACAAAGCGCCCTCCGGACTTGCGCCGGACTCCTAGCAGAACCAGCGATGGTTCAGAGTCCGGCCGTACTCGAGCGAAGGCAAGACCATAATAGCGGCGGCTACCGTCAACCGGGCGCCGGGTAATTTGTTGGGCGCTTGAGGCGCTTCCATCGAGGAAGAACACCGCACTATTATGAGTGCGGTGATCCGAAAATGCAGCTTCGCCAGGCGGGCTGGCCGAAAACTTCTTGATAGCCTTCTATCGAGGCTTTGAGGTAGAAGTTAAAAATATGCAATGTAATACCGCATAGGCGGTAGCCTGATGCTCGATTCGATTGTTGGAAGAAAAGCGGATGAGGATCTTAAAAAGATATCGTGGGTTGCTAAAAATTATGTCAATATGGGTTTGAGGCGTATTTGTGACCTCTACCCGGTGACTGCTAGGTCGGTCGCGTTGAAAGCGAAGCTCGGCGGTCGGGCAAGAGCTCGGGCGTATGACAGCTCCAAGACAAAGAAGGTGAGTAACACCACTTTGAATTTGTACCTTATAGAAAAGGATTTAGGTTGAAAAAATAATAAGGATAACATAGAGTGCTGCGAGGGGCCCACAGGCAGTGGCGGCCTGAGGAGGCCGTGTCTGTGACGAGCATAATCTGACCACAGGCAGACAGGGAGAAGCGGGAGGCGGGTGGCGGTGGTTCGGCCAAGAGCTCCAGGCTCTGCGTGGAAAAGCATGAGAGTTTGGGCGTGACTCAAAGACTCGAGTCGAGCCTTCGGCTCTCGAAAGTATAAAACCATGGCCGAGGCCCATAAGTCCCTTCAGGAGGTTGAATTGATGAAGAAGATAGCGGCGGGTAAAACATTTTCATGCAAAGTGATGAGGACATCAATACCATTGTTACACCCACAACCCTATTGCTATACATCTTGGACCAATTACTGGAAGTACGCCTGCCAATTTAGATGCTCGGTTACTTCGTTTCTTGATAACTTGATTCCAATGTTCATGAGAATATGATGCTGCCTAAATTGGATACATTTGTTTTGCTTACAAATGAAGAGTCCTACCATGGACAAGAAAAGATGAACCTTGGAGCAAGTTCAAGCATGGAGATGTTGGCATGCATAGAGGAACAAACAGGAGTTACAAGTGATGATTCGAGGACTTTGAAGCCACCCTAATGGAGTGCATGAGGCCTTGGACGAAATATACAAGATGCCACTTCATAATATTCGGTCCATAGGCTATTCTAGGTGTTGCGTCACCTTATTATTGGGCCAGCCCATGTAATTTCGAAATACTTAAGTATAGGCTGTTTTTTAGAGTCCGTATGTGTGAGGGAAACAAGAGTTAGGGGTTGATTTGGGACCCCTCCACCAAAGGGCCACGAAATTCCCCCTCTTCCTCCTTATATACAGCCCTTAGACGCACCATTTAGACCTTGGTTTTTGTTTAGATTAAAAAGTTCGCCATAGCTGCAACCGGCGTAACCGTTTGTGTTCAGCGACCAGACAAAGGCGTCTGAGAACCCCACCTTGATCAATAAAGCTTTCATCTTATATTGCAATATCCAGATTGCAATCTCGGTGTTCTTACTTGTTCTTCGTTTGCTGCTGAAGCAGACCCTGGTGGTCGGGGTTGATGCGTGCTCGGCGTAGTCAATAACCTCTCGGAGTTGGTTTAGCGATTGCTAAGCGCGGCGATCCTCGCCGCGTTCGTTGTCGGATCGTCAAAAGTCGACTTCCTCCCAGCAAACCACATCTCATCGAAAGCCCGGGACACCTTTGCCTCTATCAAGTGGTATCAGATTTCCAGGTTTGCTCGGTGAGATTTTACGAGTTTTACGTAGTTTAGATGAGTACATTCTTCATACCTAAAGTCCGAAAAAGCCACAAAAAAAAATTAGGGTTAGTTCATCATATCGAACCAATCGAGCCTTTGCATAATCTTTTTAGGGTTTTGCTTTGTTGAATTTGCGGTTGCGTAAATGGTGTCTAGTTGCTGGTCTTAGCGTCTAGTCTTTTTAGAGTTTGATTCTGGTCATAAGTTGTCATATGCCACCATCATCATCGCCCACATACCACCACCGCTCGAATCCTTATCCATAGACCACCACCACCAATGGTATAGTATACCACCGATCCATATCCATATACTACCACGCTACCACGCTATATATACCACCACCATATATCAATCCGAGTTCCTTGCATATTAGGGTTGTTTTAGAGATCCATCTAGTTTTAGATTCGTGTTTCCTTGCGGTAGGTTGGGAAACCACCCTCCGTTTAGGCCCAAAATTTTTGACGCACTTGCGAAAAATTTTACAGCTATCTGTTTTAAGTGTTTCTAAGTGTATTGAGGCGATCGCCGTTATAGAAAGTTTTTTGACCGTTTCGAGTTTTGGGTCGAGGCGGTCAAAAAAAAAATTTAGTCGAAAAATTTCGTGTCCATCTGTCAGTTTGACCTCGGAAGAGTTTTGAGACACTTTCGCCATTATAGTGATTTTTCGCAAAAAAAAAAAAAAAGCGGTATAAAAAACAGCGCAAAAAAAAGCGAAAAAAAAATCCAGTGTGCTTTTCCCTTGTTTACGTGCGCGTATTGATTTTGTTAGTGTTCTGGGCTCGGCGTCTCTAGCGGTCTAGCCTAGGACCGCGATACTGTCTGCGTCGTTGGCGTTTATTCAACTTTGCATCTCTGAATTGATTATTGCTGACCTTTTTGCTACCATATTATAACCTTCCCAGCTCCACATACATCTACATCGTATGCGTTTGACTCTCACAGTAATCGCTCTATCAAGCTTTGAGAGTTTTGACTACATGGGTTGCGATCACCGCTTTCTTCTTTGGGTAGAAGCTGGTAGAATTTGAGATTTGCTGTGGTTGTGACATCCACCACCACCACCACCACTTCCTAGTAGTACATGAATCATATTCTTGTGTGTTTCTATTGCTGCTAACCATGGCAGGATCACAAGCCGGCAGGAGGCGGGAGAACATGACAAACAAAGCGCTACATGATAAGTTTCAACAAATGATGAGTGGGCAGGTGGACGATGCTAAATAGATTTGAAGAGGCCATGGAGAAGATAGATGGCATTGAGAAGGCGTTGAAACAAAGCTCGATAACAAGTTTAATGAATTGCTCGGCGTCTACCACCACCACCACCTGCACCTAACGCACCTCTACTACAACAACGGACTACCTCCACATGTGAAAGCAGCCCTCCATGGCTTCCCGTGTCCCTCTTCAGCACAGCCAAGCTCTTTGGTGCTTCTTGTTGATATACATGGCTCTAGCTGCTGCGGTGGGGAGGATGATTATGTGAGCTTATGAGGATGAGGTTGATCAACATCGAACTCGTGCAACCACCAGCACCACAACCACCAGGTCGTCCACATGCAAATAATGGCAATGTTGGGCTCCCCTTGGTCACGAGATCATGACCATCTCCTAAACTGAAATTGAATATTCCACCATTTGAGGGTAGATATGTTCTGATATATATCTTACTTGGGAATTAAAGCTGAACAACGATTTACATGTTTACAATATCACGAGGAGGCGTGTTCTCTGCTTTGTTTGTGCTTTCACTAGCTTTGCATGTGTTTGGTGGTCGAACATTGTAGATTATATCCTGTTCCGGCTACTTGGGCTGCTTTGAAAACTGCTATCTGCGTGCTCGTTGGGTTCCACCATATTATCAACGTGAATTACTTCAAAATTGCAGCGGCTTAAGACAAGGAAAAAATTCGGTGAAGAATATTATCAGGAATTACAAAGCGGCTTGATTAGATGTGGTATTGTTGAGGAGAATGAAGCTATGCTTTTGCGTTTTCGGTGGATTAAATAGAGATTCAGACCATTCTAGACTACAAGGATTATAATAATATCCTTTCGATTATTCCATCTTGCTTGTAAAGCTGAGCGTGAAGTCTTGAGGATCGGCGAACCTTGCCTTGGACTAACTTTTGCGAATCGACCATCATCATGGACACCACGTGCATCATCTACTTCCACGTTCTACTACACGGCACCTCCAGTGGCTGCCACCTCAACAGTGATACAAGCGAGCACAACCACCACTATCGCCAAGAGTACACTGCTGGGCCTACACGAGCTCTTCTTCTTCCATGCGTCAGCAGGGCACACAAGTGATATTATTTGTCGTCGTTGTAAGGAAGAGGACATTTCGAGAGAATGCCAATCTCAGCGTGTGATGATTACTCTTGAGGATGGTGGGTATGAGTCGCTGGTGACTATGATGAAGAGACTTTGGCTCTTATTACACATGAAGAACACGGTGGAGATGATTACGATCTGAGGCGCAATACATGGCTGCTTGAAGATCTTTGTGGTATGAATGTTTAGTTGCTCAGCGTGTTTTAATTAATGCGAGGTTACACAAGCTGAGCAAAATCGGAGGCATAACTTGTTCCATACAAAGGGAGTTGTGAAGGAGCGTTCTATTCGTAATCATAGATGGAGGAGCTGCAACAACAGCTAGCATGGATATGGTGGAAGCTTTCTCTCACCACAAGACCACATCCACATCCTTACTACATCAATGGTTCAACAACAGCGGCAGGTTAAGGTAACACATCTTGTTAGGTGTGCATTTTAGTATCTCTACATATCTTTGATTATGTTGATTGTGATGTGGTACCTATGCAACATGTTCCTTATTACTTGGTAGACCATGGCAATTTGATAAAATTCATGTACACCATGGTAGAAACAATCAGTATACTCTTGTTCACAAGGATAAAATATTACTTTGCTTCCTATGACTCTGATTCCATTTTGAAGATGATATTAATCGAGCTAATAAAGCAAAGCAGGAGAAAATAAAATGAAAATCAGATTGTGGCAAAAGAATTTGAGCAACAAATGAAGCCTAATAATAAACCATCTAATGTTGTACGAAATTAAATTGAAAAGTGCATGTTTATTTGCCACCAAATCGATATTGATGAGCTAGATTCTAGCAAATCTGTTTGCTATGCTTTTGTGTGCAAAGGCATTATTTTCATTCGAGGCGTGCCTTCCTCTTTGCCCTAACATCACTAACATTTTGCGGGAGTTGTTTGGCGTCTTCCCACAAGGCGTGCCATAAGGATTACCACCTATTCGAGAATTGAGCATCAAATTGACTTAATTCCGGTGCATGCTATAACCGGCGCACCATATCGTACCAATCGGAGGAGGCGAAGGAGATTATCGTCAAATACAGGAGCTGCTCGACAAAGGTTATATCTGTGAATCTCTTAGTCCTTGTGCTGTTCCTATTATACTAGTGCCTAAAAAGGATAGTGCGTCGGCGTATGTGTGTTGATTGAGAGGCATTAATAATATTACTATTAGATTATCGTCATCCTATTCCTAGGCTAGATGATATGCTTGATGAATTGAGTGGCTCTACAATATTCTCCAAAGTTGATTTGCGTAGTGGATACCATCAAATTAAATATGAAATTGGGAGATGAATGAAAGCAGCATTTAAAACTAAGTTTGGATTATATGAGTGGTTAGTCATGCCTTTTGGGTTAACTAATGCACCTAGTACTTTCATGAGATTAATGAGCGAAGTTTCACGTGCTTTCATTGGACGATTTGTGGTAGTTTACTTTGATGATATACTGATTTATAGCAAATCTTTGGAAGAACATTTGGAACATTTCGTGCTGTTTTTAATGCTCTACGTGATGCGTTTGTTTAGTAACCTTAGGAAGTGCCTTTTGCACCGTAAAGTATCTTTTCTTGGCTATGTTGTTACTCCACGAGGAATTGAAGTTGATAAAGCCAAGATTGAAGCTATTGAGAGTTGGCTTGCCCATAAGCGGTCACACAAGTGAGGAGTTTTCTTGGACTCGCTGGTTTCTATAAGCGTTTTGTGAGAGACTTTAGCACCATTGCTGCACCTCTCAATGAGCTTACAAAGAAGGATGTGCCTTTTGTTTGGGGTACACTTACGGGAAGAAGCTTTCACGGTATTGAAAGATAAGTTGACACATGCTCCTTTACTCCAACTTCTGACTTTAATAAAACTTTTGAGCTTGAATGTGATGCTAGTGGAATTGGATTAGGAGGTGTGTTATTACAAGATGGAAAACCTGTTGCATACTTTTACGAAAAATTGAGTGGGCCTGAGTCTGAACTATTCTACTTATGACAAAGAATTATATGCTCTTGTTAGGACTTTAGAGACATGGCAACATTATTTATAGCCCAAAAAATTTGTTATACATTCGATCATGAATCTTTGAAACATATTAAAAGTCAAGCTAAACTGAATCGTAGACATGCTAAATGGGTTGAATTCATTGAGACTTTCCCTTATGTCATTAAACACAAGAAGGGTAAAAGAAAATGTTATTCTTGATGCTTTGTCTAAATAGCTATACTATGCTTTCACAACTTGACTTCAAAATATTTGGTTTGGAGACCATCAAAGATCAATATGTGCATGATGCTGATTTTAAAGATGTAATGCAAATTGTAAAGAAGGAAGAACATGGAACAAGTTAGATTATTAATGATGGTTTTGTGTTAGTGCTAACAAGCTATGCATTCACTGCTAGCTCTGTTAAGTCTTTTGTTGTTGCGGGGAGGCGCATGGAGGAGGATTAATGGGACACTTTGGCGTCAAGAAGGCCGGAGGATATACTTGCTACACATTTCTTTTGGCCAAGATGAGGCCGGGATGTTGAAGCGTTTTGTTGCTCGCTGCACTACATGTCAAAAAAGCTAAATCACGACTCAATCCTCATGGTTTATATATTCCTTTGCACTGTGCCTAGTGTTCCTTGGGAGGATATATCTATGGACTTTGTTTTAGGTTTACCTCGAACAAAGAAGGGAGGATAGCATATTTGTTGTCGTGGATAGATTCTCGAAAATGGCACACTTTATACCATGTCATAAAAGCGATGATCTTTGTTAATGTTGCTGATTTGTTCTTTACATTGAAATTATTAACTTGCATGGTGTACCAAATACTATTGTTTCAGATAAATGATACTAAATTTCTTAGCCACTTTTGGAGATGTTTATGGGCTAAGTTGGGGACTAAGCTGCTTTTTAGTACTACTTGTCACTAAGTGATGGACAATCTGAAGTAGTCAATAGAACATTGTCTACTATGCTTAGGGCTGTTTTGAAGAATAATAAGAAAATGTGGGAAGAATGCTTGCCTCATATTGAATTTGCTTATAATGGTTCATTGCATTCTACTACTAAGATGTGCCCTTTTGAAATTGTGTATGGCTTCCTACCTCGTGCACCTATTGATTTGTTGCCTCTTCCATCTTGGAGAAGGTTAATTTTGATGCTAAGGAGCGTGCTGAATTGATTTTAAAAATGCATGAGTTAACTAAGGAAAACATTGGGCGTATGAATGCTAAATATAAACTTGTTGGAGATAAGGGTAGAAAACATGTTGTCTTTGCACTGGAGATCTTGTTTGGTTACATTTAACGTGAGATAGGTTTCCTCATTTGCATAAATCAAAGCTAATACCACGTCTTTGATGGTCCATTTAAGGTGTTACAAAGGCGGGTTACGAAAAACTGCCAATAAATTAAAGGTTTTCATCTATATTATTCCAATGCAAAATCTTGATCTTTTTGGCCTTGTCTTGGGGTTTACCCCTACAGGCCCTTTTTTAAAAACCCTTAAATTTGTTGGAGTTTGATTAAAGTTGATGCTAACCCGGGTGCCGTTTGGTTAACCGGAAAATCAAACCCCCCGAAAAAACCATCTTTTGAAACCCGGAACCTTTCTTGGCTTGGTTCTTCGTTTCTAAAAAAGACCGGGCGTTTTTGATCCCGGCTTTCCGGGGGGGGTCAAAATCTTCATTGGTTTTTGGGCCGATTGCCCCTAGCGCCGGCGTTCGCCCTAAGTGGCGACGGGCCAAAATCATTCCTTTCAAGCCGAAAACACTTTTCTCGGGGCGGGGACTGCCCTATTACAAAGCGCTGTTTATTAAACTTCGGGTTTCACCAAAAGGGCATTGGGAAAATGGATGCGGGAATAATACCGGCCAGGGGAAAAGGGCTCGGCCCAAATTTCTTAAAGGCTGTCGAAGGGGCCCAAATTCGGTGTGCCCGGGTGAAATTGGTGAATTTCAAGTGTTACGGCTGAAAACTTTTCATAGTCAGGCTTTTGCAGTGTTGAACACAAGCGAAATGCGGAAGTTGCAGCTATGGAACTTTTAATCTAAACAAAACCCAAGGTCTAAATTGCCCTAAGGGCTGTATATATGGAGGAAGAGAATTTCGTGGCCCTTGGTGGAGGGTCAAATCAACCCTAATTCTTTTCCCCCACATCGGACTCTAAAACAGCCTATACTTAAGTATTTCAAATTACATGGGCTGGCCCACTAATAAGGTTTGTGACACCTAGAATAGCCTCGGGACGACATTTGAAGTAGCATCTTGTATATTTCGTCCAAGGCTTCATGCATCCATTATGGTGGCTTCAAAGTCCTGAAATCATCACTTGTAACTCCGTTCTTGTTCCCCTTGCATGGTATTATCTCCATGCTTGTTTTGCTCAATGTCCATCCTTCTCCAAGCTAGGGCCTTCATTTGTAAGCAAAACAAATGTATCCAATTTAAGCAACATCATATTCTCATGAACATTAGAATCATTACCAAAAGCGAAAGTACGATAATTTAATTGGCGTGCAGGCTCTAGTAATTGGTCCATATATGTAGCGATGGGGCTGTGGGTGTAACAATGGTATTGATGTCCTCATCATCCTCCCTTCTTGAAATGAAGTGAGTCCTCGTGGAGCTCATATTCCTCACCCAAATAAGGCTTCAAATCTGCAATGTTAAAAGTGGGACTAACCCCAAAATCTGCGAGCAGCTCAAGTTTATATGCATTATCATTTATTTTCTCTAACACCTTAAATGGACCATCAGCCGTGGCATTAGCTTTGATTTGCATAATTAGGAAACCTATCCTACATAAATGTAACCAAACAAGATCTCCGGTGCAAAGACAACATGTTTTCTACCCTTATCTCCGCAAGTTTATATTTAGCATTCATCGCTCAATGTTTTCCTTAGTTATCTCATGCATTTTAAAATCAATTCAACGTTCTTTAGCATCAAAATTAACCTTCTCCGAAGATGGAAGAGGCAACAAATCAATAGGTGCCGGGTAGGAAGCCATACACAATTTCAAAAGGGCACATCTTAGTAGTAGAATGCAATGAGCGATTATAAGCAAATTCAATATGAAGGCAACATTCTTCCCACATTTTCTTATTATTTTCAAAACAGCCCTAAGCATAGTAGACAATGTTCTATTGACTACTTGGTTTTCCATCGGTTTGGGGGTGACAAGTAGTACTAAAAAGCGGTTTAGTCCCCAACTTGCCATAAACATCTCCAAAAGTGGCTAAGAAATTTAGTATCACGATCGAAACAATAGTATTTGGCACACCATGCCAAGCGAATAATTTCACGAAAGAACAAATCAGCAACATTAACGCATCATCGGCTTTTATGACATGGTATAAAGTGTGCCATTTTAGAAATCTATCCACGACAACAAATATCTATCCTCCCTTCTTTGTTGAGGTAAACCTAAAACAAAGTCCATAGATATATCCTCCCAAGGAACACTAAGGAAGGCATATATAAACCATGAGGATTGATGGTGACTTAGCTTTTTGACATGTAGTCAGCGAGCAACAAACGCTCAACATCCCGTCTCATCTTTGGCCAAAAAAATGTGAAGTATATCCTCCGTCTTCTTGGCGCCAAAGTGTCCCATTAATCCTCCTCCATCGCCTCCTGCAACAACAAAAGGCAGAGCTAGCGGGAATGCATAACTTGTTAACGGAACACAAAACCATCATTAATAACGAACTTGTTCCATGTTCTTCCTTCTTTACAATTATGCATTACATCTTTAAAATCAGCATCATGCAATATTGATCTTTGATGGTCTCAAACCAAATATTTTGAAGTCAAGTTGTGAAAGCATAGTATAGCGACGAGACAAACATCACAATAACATTTTCTTTACCCTTCTTGTGTTTAATGACATAAGGGAAAGTCTCAATGAATTCAACCCATTTAGCATGTCTACGATTCAGTTTAGCTTGACTTTTAATATGTTTCAAAGATTCATGATCGAATGTATAACAAATTCTTTGGGCCATAAATAATGTTGCCATGTCTCTAAAGTCCGAACAAGAGCATATAATTCTTTGTCATAAGTAGAATAGTTCAGACTAGGCCCATCAATTTTTAGAAAAGTATGCAAGGTTTTGCCATCTTGTAATAACACCCTCTAATCCAATTCCACTAGCATCAATTCAAGCTCAAAAGTCTTATTAAAGTCGGGAAGTTGGAGTAAAGGCATGTGTCAACTTATCTTTCAATCGTGAAGGCTTCTTACATGCGGTACCCCAAACAAAGGCACATCCTTCTTTGTAAGCTCATTGAGAGGTGCACAATGGTGCTAAAGTCTCTCTAGCGCTATAGAAACCAGCGAGTCCAAGAAAACTCCTCACTTGTGTGACCGTTTGGCGGCCAACTCCAATAGCTTCAATTTTGGCTATCAACTTCAATTCCCTGATAACAACATAGAAAAAGATTAAATTGTTCAAAAGTGCACTTCCAAGGTTACCAAACAAGCGTGCATCCGTGAGCATTAAAAACAAGTAAATGTTCTTCAAGATTTGCTATAATCTATATCATCAAGTAAACCACAAATCGTCAATGGCACGTAAAACTTTCATTAATCATGAAAGTACTAGGTGCATTAGTTAACCCAAAGGCATGACTAACCACTCATATAATCCAAACTTAGTTTTAAATGCTGTTTTCCATTCATCTCCAATTTCATCAATTTGATGGTATCACCTAAAATCAACTTTGGAGAATATTGTAGAACCCTCAATTCATCAAGCATATCATCTAGCCTAGGAATAGGATGCGATAACGAATATATATTATTAATGCCTCTACAATCAACACACATTGACGTACCATCCTTTTAGGCACTAGTATAATAAGGCACACAAGGACTAAAAGATTGGCGTATATAACCTTTGCCGACAGCTCACATGTTGCCATAATCCCTTTCTCCTCGGATTGATCGGTATGGTCGCGGTTGGGTAGCGATGCGAATTAAGTCAATTTGATGCTCAATCCTCGAATAGGGTAATCCGGTGTACGTGTTGTGGGAAGGCGTCGTGAACTCCGCAAAATGTTAGTGACAGGAGGGGCAAAGGAAAACCGTCCTCGAATGAAAATAATGCCTCTTTGCACACAAAAGCATAGCAAACAGATTTGCTAGAATCTAGCTCATCAATATCAGATTTGGTGGCAAATAAACATGCACTTTCAGTTTAATTTGAAGCAACATTAGATGGTTTATTATTAGGCTTCATTTGTTGCTCAAATTCTTTTGCACAATCTGATTTTCACTCTTATTTTTCTCTGTTTGCTTTATTAGCTCTATTAATATCATCTTTCAAAATGGAATCGGAGTCATAGGAAGCAAAGTAATATTTTTATCCTTGTGAACAAGAGTATCTGATTGTTTCTACCATGGTGTACAAATTTTTATCAAATTGCCATGGTCTACCAAGTAATAAGGAACATGCTTGCATAGGTACCACATCACAATCAACATAATCGGCATATGTAGAGATACTAAAATGCACACGATCGTGTTACCTTAACCTTGCTGTTGTTGAACCATTGGATGTAGTAAGGATGTGGATGTGGTCTTGTGGTGAAAGCTTCTCCACCATATCCATCTAGAAGTTGTTGCAGCTCCCTCCATCTATGATGGCTTGAATAGACGTTCCTTCACAACTCCTTTGTATGGAACAAGTTATGCCTCTGATTTTGCTCGCTTGTGTAACCTGCACACTCAAAACACGTTGAGCAACTAAACATTCATACGTCGGCATCTTGAGCCATGTATTGCGTCTCGGGATCGAATCATCTCCACCGTGTTCTTCATGTGTAATAAGGCCAAATCTCTTCATCATAGTCACTAGGACTCATACCCACCATCCTCGTGAATCATCCTGCCTGAGATTGGCATTCTCTGTAAAATGTCCTCTTCCCTTACAGACGACAAATAATATCACTTGTGTGCCTGTTGGCCATGGAAGAAGAAGAGCTCATGTGAAGCCAGCGGTGTACTCTTGGCGAGATAGTGGTGGTTGTGCACCTTTCTTGTATCACGGTTGGAGGTGGCGAAGCGGAGGTGCGGTGTAGTAGAGCGTGTGGAAGTAGATGATGCGTGGTGTCCATGATGAAGGTCGACCAAGAAAAGTTAGTCGCGCCAAGGCTTGTCGATCACGCACTTCACGTTCAGCTTTACAAGCAAGATGGAATAATCGGTGATATTATTATAATCCTTGTAGTCTAGAATGGTGCGAATCTCTCTATTTAATCCACCGAAAGCGTGCAAGCATAGCTTCATTCTCCTCAACAATACCACATCTAATCAAGCCGGTTTGTAATTCCGATAATATTCTTCTACGAATTTTTCCTTGTCTTAAGGCTGCAATTTTGAAGTAATTCATGATAATTGGTGGAACAGCAGTACATAGCGTTTCAAAGCAGCCCAAGTATGGAGGGATATAATCTACAATTTGAGACCACCAAACACATCAAAGCTAGTGAAAGCACAACAAGCAGAACCGTCTCTCCTGGGATATTGTAAACATTAAATGTTGTTCGGTTTCTAATTCCCAAGTAAGATATATATAGGAACATATCTACCCTCAAATGGTGGAATATTCAATTTCTTTTGGGAGATGGTCATGATCTAAATCGAAGGGGGCGAACATTGCCATTATTTATGTGGGCGACCTGGTGGTTGTGGTGCTGGTGGTTGCCTATTACGATGTTGATCAACCTCATTCGTAGCTCTCCAAATCATCCTCCCCCCAAGCCGGACCTGATATCAACGGCCCCGCTTGGCGGTGGAGGACACGGGAAGCTCCGGGGGCTGTTGCGATGTGCGGGTGTCTGTTGTTGTAGTAGAGGTGCGTTAGGTGCGGGGGTGGTGGTGGTGGGCCTTGAGCAATTCATTAAACTTGATTCGA
>JAHIAM010020050.1:0-14512 GCA_021605205.1 Aegilops longissima
ATCACGAAGAACAGCGGAAGAACAAAGGGAAACACGGAGAAGCGAGAGAGATTGCTCAACCAACAAGGAATCAATCACACAAGTGCTAGATCACCGAACACAAAGAGGTACATATGATCCACAATCAACAAAGGTAAGGATACAGTAGCCGTTCTTCTCGAGAGGAGGTCTTGATGGGTCCACCCTAGAAGGGGTCTTGAATCCGCTTGGGATCTTCTCGAAGAGGTCTGAGCTCAGGAGAAGTAACCAAGTGGATGAGCAAGGCTCTCACACAAACATGAGCTAAACCTAAGCTAACCCTAGAAAGAGGAAGGGATGGAGTATATATAGTATAGGAGGGTGAAGAGGTACATGGGCATCGACCCTTCTTGTCTTGTGAGCAGCGGCCGGATGTCAGGCGTCGGGCGGATGTCGAGCTTCGAGGCGCGGATGTCGGCTGGGGCGGATGTCGGCGGAGGATGCCACCTGCGAATCGGTGCGTGTCGCGGTTCGGGCTTCGGCGGATATCCGAGGCTAGGAACCGGATGTCCGGGCTGGTGGCCGTATCTCGGGGCCTGTGGGGTTCTGGCTGGGCTGCGGCTGCGGTGTTGGCGTCTCGGGGCGGATGTCGGGGCCTTGGCGGATGTCGGGGCACGGAGGAGGTGGACTGCCGTTCCGTGGTCCTCTTCATCCGTGGACTTGGCGGCTCGTCCCTCTTCCGTGCATCTTGGAAGGTTCCTCTTGACACCTAATGATGCATAGCATATCGGACTTGGTAGTAGCCATGTCTCGAGTGGATCATATGTGATATAACTAAGGAAGGAAGTCACCACCTCGTTCTCGAGGCTCTAGCTCTAGCTTGGTGTCATGGGTCCTCTTGGCTCTTGATGAGACGATTTGTAGATCCATGGGGATGATCGTGGGATGCTCCATCATCATCCCCCCCTTGGGAGGGACCGACCTCGGATCAAAGCTTCATCTCCATGGTATGGTGCGAGGTCCTTGGCGTTGAAGATGTAAACTCACGTTGTATTTGTCTCGAGGTAGGTCGATCTTGTAAGCGCTTATCGTTGTAGCGTGCTAGCACCTTGAAAGGTCCATCGGCTCGAGGAGAAGCTTGGACTTGCGTTCTTTGGGGAAGCGGTCCTTGCGAAGGTGTAGCCACTAGATCACCAATGTTGAAGACCATGGGTTGCTTGTTGGCGTTGAGCTTGGTTGCTAGTCGTTGTACTTGGCGCTCGATGGTGTGCCTTGTATCTTCGTGCATCTTCTTGATGTGGCTTGCAGTGCACTCACATCCATGTTGGTGCGCTCTTGAGAGAAGTGGTAGAATGTCCAATGGGGACAACGAGTTGAAACCGTGAAGCGACCTCGAAGGGGACTTGCCGGTGGTCGAATTTCTTGCACCTTGTTGTAGGCGTACTCGGCCATGGGTAGACATGCTTCCACTCCTTGATGTTCTTCTTGATCAAGACCACGAAGTAGAGTGGATAGTGTGCAGTTCGTCACTTCCCAGTTTGGCCGTCGGTTTGAGGATGGTATGCAGATGAGAACAAGAGCTTGATTCGAGCTTGGCGCATAATGTCTTCAAAAGTAACTCAAGAAGATGGTCACGATCGAGGCGATTGTCTTTGGTACTCCATGGAGTATGAATTTCCCTACAAAAGGGATTTGCTACATGTGAAGCATC
The DNA here is from genome assembly GCA_021605205.1 of Aegilops longissima. Taxonomy (NCBI): domain Eukaryota; kingdom Viridiplantae; phylum Streptophyta; class Magnoliopsida; order Poales; family Poaceae; genus Aegilops; species Aegilops longissima. Next base: position 1,670 of record JAHIAM010020050.1, read on the forward strand.
CTATCTTGTTGCAAGTTATGAAATGTTTCATCTTAGAAAATCTATCCACAACAACAAACACGGAATCCTTTCCATTTTGAGTCCTAGGCAAACCAAGTACAAAATCCATACTAATGTCTTCCCATGGTTGATAAGGAATAGGAAGAGGCATGTAAGACCATGAGATTGAGCTTTGGGCTTAGCTTTGCGACATGTATAGCATCGGGTGGTGAAGCGTGAGGCGTCGCGAACATCTTGGGCCAAAAGTACTTGTTGGAGCGTGGCGAATGTCTTATGCGTCCAAAGTGTCCCATGAGTCCGCCTCCATGAGCCTCTTGCAAAAGAAGCAAAGCGAAGAACTCTGGGGAATGCATAGTTTGTTAGCTCTCATAAGATAAGCATCCTTGATGTAATATTGTTCCCAAGAAGGATCGTCAAACACTTAGCATAAGGAATAGCAAAAGATGGATCATGCTCATACAAGTCTTTTATATGCTCAAAACCAATAACATTCAACTCAAGTTGAGTGACAAGCATGCATATGCGGGAAAGCGCGTCGGCAACTACGTTTTCTTTACCCTTAATGTACTTGATCACATAAGGAAAAGATTCAATAAATTCACTCCATGTTGCATGACGGTTGTTCAATTTAGTTTGACCTTTGAGGTACTTAACCGTTTCATGATCGGTTTGGATGAAAAACTCATGAGGTCTAAGTAATGTTCCCAAACATGTAGCACACGCACTAAAGCATACAATTCTTTGTCATAGATGGGATAATTAAGTTGAGCACCGGAGGTTTTCACTAAAATAAGCAATGGCTCATTTTCTTGCATCAAAACTCCGCCAATTCAGTACCACTTGCATCACAATGAACCTCAAAAGTTTTGTCAAAATTAGGCAAGCAAGAATCGAAGCATGAGTAACAAAGACTTGAGCTCATCAAAAGCGGTTGATTGCAAAGTTCCCCAAACAAGGAGTATTCTTCTTACTCAAGGCATGCAAAGGAGGCGGGTGCTTTGCTAAAATCTTTCACAAGCGGCGATAAAAACCATAGAAGACCAAGAAAACTTCGCACTTGTTGCAAATTGGTGGAGTTGGAGCCAAGTTTTAATTGCTTCAATTTTAGATTCATCAACATGGACACCCTTTGAGGATACTAAAACCCAAGAAAACCACTTTGTCAACTCAAAAGTGCATTTTTCAAGTTTATAAAGGCTTTCTTTTGCGAAGTTTGCAACCAGATTTTACATGATTGATGTGCTCTTTCATGGTTTTTTAAACACAAGAATATCATCAAAGTAAACCACAACAAAGACTCCAATGTAAGGGCGAAGCACATGATGCATAAGGCCTTACGAAATCTTAGGAACCTCAAGAAGACCCATAGGCATCATGATGAGGACATCAATACCATTGTTACACCCACAGCCCTCTCTTGCTACATATCTTTGGACCAATTACTAGAGCTGGTGCGCTCAATTAAATTATCGGTACTTTTCGTTTCTTGGTAATGATTCTAATGTTCATGAGAATATGATGCTGCCTAAATTGGATACATTTGTTTTGCTTACAAATGAAGGGCCTAGCTTGGAGAAGGATGGACATTGGGCGAGAACAAGCATGGAGATGATGCCATGCATGAGGGAACAAACGGAGTTACAAGTGATGATTTCAGGACTTTGAAGCCACCATAATGGGTGCATGAAGGCTTGAATGAAATATACAAGATGCTAGTTCATAAATTTCGTCCCGAGGCTATTCTAGAGTCTTTGCGTCACCTTATTATTAGGCCAGAGCATTGTAATTTCGAAATACACAAGTATAGGCTATTTTTAGAGTCCATTATGTGTGGGGAAACAAGAATAGGGTTGATTTGGACCCCTCCACAAAGGGCCGAAATTCCCCCTCTTCCTCCATATATACAGCCCTTAGGGCCCGTTTGAACTTTGGGTTTTGTTTAGATTAAAAGTTAGCCATAGCTGCAACCCGTACGCCGTTTGTGTTCAACGACCGGACAAAGGCGTCCACGAGAATCCACCTTGATCAATAAAGCTTTCATCTTATATTCGCAATATCCAGATTGCTATCTCAGTTTCTTGCTTGTTCTTCGTTTGCGCGAGGAAAGCAGACCCTCGTGGTCAGGTTGATGCGATGCTTTCCGTGGTCAATAACCTCTCGGAGTTGGTTTAGCGATTGCTAAGTAGCGGCGTCCTCGCTGCGTTCGTGGTCGGATCGTCAAAGTCGACTTCCTCAAAGCGAAAACCAACATCTCATCGAAAAGCAGGACACCTTTGCCTCTATCACATCACTAACCACTCATATAAACCAATTTGGTTTTGAAAGCAATTTTCCATTCATCACCCTCTTGTATGCGGTTTGATAATAGCCACTTTTAAGGTCAATTTTTGAGAAAAGTTGGCTCCACTATGTTCATCAAGCATATCATCTAAGCGAGGAATGGGATGCCTATAGCGAGACGAGGATAGCATTTATGGGTCTACAATCAGACACAAGCGAAAACTTCCATCGGGCTTAGGCACAAGTATAGCAGGAGCGGCACAAGGGCTTAAGCTTTCACGTATTATGACCGTTGTCGATTAGTTGTTGTACTTGCCGTTGAATCTCCTTGGTTTCTTTGGGATTGACTTCGGTATGGAGCTTTGTTTGGTAGGCGCTCGAGGATGAGGTCGATTCGATGCTCAATGCCTCGAAGAGGAGGCCGGGAGGTAGCTCATCGGGGAAAACATGGAAATTCCTGCGAGAAGAGATTGAAACACCAAAGGTAGCTCGTGAATGGTGTTAGTTTTGGTTCTCCATCCTTGCACACAAGGACAAAGTGCATCACACTCGATGGGTTCTCACATATTTTCTCATCTCTCTAGGCGAAGAGGCACTCAGGTGTGTTTTGTGGCTCTCACTCACTTTTGGGTGGATCACTTTCTCCTCTTGTCTCTATGATGGGTGGCTTGCTTGTCGGCTATCACTTGAGTAGGAGACATAGGTCATAGCTATAGTGATTAAGTTAGCCCATTGTGGATGACACCAGTCCGGTGCCATGAGTCGAGCCTAGAAGTAGGTGGTAAGCGGTCATTGGGACCACATCACACTCCAGCGTGTCTTCATAAGCACCAATTTTGAAGGAGACTTGGACCGTATGCTCGACTTAGTATAGTGCAGGTCCTTAGCCATTGAACCTTGTGGGGTGCTGGTGCTTCCTCTTGACCAATTGAAGTTTGGAACATAGTTCTTCACTTGCCAAGTTGTGGCAACTACCTCCATCGATGATGACCTTGTGAACGACCCGTTGATGCGGCCTTTGTGTGGAAGATGTGGCATCTTTGGTGCGTCTTCTTGTTGATGTTGAAGGTCAAGACCTTGGAGACAACGAGGCGGGGCTCGAATCCTCATGTAAAAGACTTGATCATCTTCATCTTCATTCACTTGCGGTGCATGGCCACTTGCTCAAGGGCTTCCATCTCCTCATCACTCATTGAGTCATATGTGCCGTCGTCGTTGAGGATCATGGTCAGCTTGTTGGTGCATTCATAGGACTTGTGGCCTCGGCCGCCATGATGAAACACAGAAGGAGCTTGTTTTGATGGTCTCATCGGTCGGAGTAGATGATGGAGCACATGACTTGAAGTTGCTTGTAGGAGGAGGACGACTTGAACTTGTCGACTTTCTCTTGTAACTTCGACTTGTCGTCGTTGTTTGTAGAAGGTTTGGTTGATGTAGATGTTGGAGGAGGTGTTGAAGCTTGGTTGTTGGAGAAGCCGTGGGTCTTGGATGAGTACTTGGCGTGCTTGAAGTCATCTTCTACTTGGCGTTCCGCCTTTGTAGCTTGATGTCTGAGCTCAATGAGGTGGAGTATGGTTGGAAGTCGGCGATCTTCTTGATGGGATGATTTAGTCCGTTCAAGAAACGTGCCATAGTTTGCTCATCATCTTTCTTGACATTGGCTCGAATCATGGCTATCTCCATTTCCTTGTAGTATTTCTTCAACACTCTTTGTTCCTTGCTTGAGAAGTTGGAGTTTCTTGAAGAGGTCGCGGTTGTAGTAGGTTGGCACAAAACATGCTCGCATGACATCCTTCATTTGAGCCCAAGTGGTGATTGGAGGTTCAACTCTTGCTTGTCGTCACTTAATGATTTGTTCCCACCATATGAGCACATAGTCTTGGAACTCAAGTGATGCCATAGCGATTTTCTTCGCTTCCTCGTAGTTATTGCAACCGGAAGATTTTGTCAACCTTCAATGCCCATGCGAGATAGTCTTCGGGGTCATTGCTTCCGTTGAACTTGGGCATGGTGAATTTTAGCTTGCCGTAGCGTTGCTCTTCATTGTGTTGTTGGCGATGTTAATGATGAGGCCCTTGACGTGGATTGCAATCGTATTCATGTTGCTCTTGGCGTGGAGAAGACCATGATCAACTTGCTCTTGTTGAACTTGAGGTTGAAGTGGAGCTTGTGAGCTTGTGGAGGAGCTTGAGGAATTTGGCGTTGTCCATGAGGTTGGTAGTTCCTCTCTTGGATTTCTTCTCGAAGGGCTTCCTCTTGATTGCGCCGTTCGCGATTGCGGTTAGCGAAGGCTCTACTTGATTCTTGAAGACGCGTTGCGCCTCAAGAGCTTGCGCTTCACGTTGTTGTTGTTGAAGGCGTTGAGCCTTAGCGTCTTGTTAGTCTTGGTGTATCTGGCGTTCGTTCTTCCTCTTGTTGGCGGCGAAGGCGTTGTCGTTCTTGAGCTTGAGCAAAAGCGTCTTGGTTTGATTGAGGGCGAGGAACTTGATCATCAACTTGCTCTTGTGAATGCTTGTCATGTAGCGGGTTGCGAGATGCATAGCCGGTCTTGGCGTCTTGCCTGACGAAGAGTGTTAGTAGGTGTACTTGAGTCGTAGAAGGTGTCATCAGAGTGTCGACTCGATCGGCTCCGACTTGATGATGAAGAAGTTGAATGATGCGGTTTGTCATCAAGGGCGGATCTCGTCCATTCTTGCATCATTCTTTTGTTTGTGGCGTCGAACTTGTTGTCGAAGTAGTCTCTTATGCGTTGCTCGAATGTAAGTCGGTGGCGAGATTGTCGATCTGGTCGCTCATTGCTTGTTGTTCTTGGTGCAAGCGCTTCGTTGTGCACAAAAGAGGTGGTTCTTGGTGACGTATGATGACATGTAAATCGTCTTGTTCGATGAAGAGTGGGTTGGTAGAAGTACTTGGCCTATCCATCATTCCAAGCAAAAATGTGAGTGGTAGAGCGGAGAAGAACTTATACCAATGTACCTTTGACCAATGTTGATGATGAATCAAGTTCACTCAAATCACGGACAATGAAATAGCACTATTGGTACCAATTCTTGTCGGTTCTCACACCTACACAAATAAAAGCTTATGGTGGAGCTAAGCTTAGGATGGTGGCACAAAATTTGATGCAATTGTAAGTGAGACTCAATAATGTTGGACATGATTCACAAATTTGCAAATGCAACAAGTAGACCAATAGCAAGATATGGTACGCGAAACACACACAAATAGATAATATGGGGTTATGCAACCAAGGATGAGCCAAAATGTGGAATTCACCAAGATGCTCTTGTTGCACAACACTAGAGGCAGCTATGCGATTACACAATAGGCGGATCTGAACTTGTGCACAACCTATTAAGCAAAAATGCAACGACTTCTATCCCAAGTATGCTATATGTATGGTGTTTCGATGTGTTGATCCAAGATGATCAAGTATGACAATCTCTAATGTTGTATGATGCTATGGTTCTTGCTCATAAGCTCTTTGCTTATCTTTCTCTTTTTGCTTAAAAGCTTGATTGGCTCTTTCTCTTTTGAGCTCTTTTCTCATGCAAAACTTCACGAACCAAGATAGCAATTGTGTATGCGATGACAACTTTGTGACACACAAGTTGATGCCAAGATATGCACCACTTTGTTATGGTATGTATGCTATGGAGTATGATCACTAATGTGCACAAGTCACGTTGCCGGCAATACTCAATGGCTAGTCTGATGCGGAGCAAACCACGTTCATCCCCATGTACACTCCAACTACTCTCCAAGCCCCAAGAGGACATATGGAGAGACCTCGACCATCGCCATAGGGCACAAGGTGAACTCACTCCTCTTGAACCGTCACTTTCCACATGTGAGACATGGCTACTACCTCATGCATGGACCTTGCATACATTCAGGTACAAGCCGAGGCGACCATGGAGGATCAAGGACCAAGGCCAAGCATGGAAGAGAGAAGGAAGAAGAAGACAGGAGAAAGCGGTACTACCGCCCAGGCCCAGCAGTACTACGCTTATCATCACAAGCGGCACTACCGCTCTACATCCACTCCACTTCCATAAGTCAAACAAACTTGAGTTCGAGCGGCTCTAGGCGGTACTACCGCCCATCATAGGTACTACCGCTTGCGCCTCAAGCGGTACTACCGCGGAAGGACAGTACTACATACATGCATGCCTGATGTATTGGGCGAGCCCGTGTGCCCCTTAGCCCTCACTTACCCCTTCGTGGCTTAGCACTATACTCCTCCACCTCCTCCTAGTTAGGGTTAGCGTTGATTTAGCTCATTAGATGAGCTTGGCTCATCCATCGGATCTACTCACGAGAGCGCAGCCCCTCTGCGGGAAGATCCACCTTGATTCAAGACCTCCCTTTGCGGAGAAGACCATCATCAAGACCTCCTCACGGAGAAAAGAGCGGCTACCGTTTGTATCGTCCTTTGTTGACCTTGAATCATGTATCTCCCTTTGTGTTCTTTGATCTAGCATTTGTGTGACCGATTCCTTGTTGGTTGAGTGAATTTTCCCTCGTAACTCCCGTGATTTCCCTCGTGTTCTTCCGCTCGTTCTTACGTGATTCCCCGTAGGATCCGCTCCAACGTGAAAAGATCGTCCCACGTGGGTTCCGCCCTACATCATCTATGGTATCATGAGCCACGTTGATCACGTTTTTGGAGCCCTACCCTCTTTTCTAGCTTGATTTTGTTGATTTACGTCCTAAATCGAAAATCCCCACCAAAATAGCCCCAAATTTTTTGTGATTTGTTAGTTTTGATGATGTTTTGTTGATTTTGATCCATGGATTTGCTTGGTTTCAAGTGGATCTAGCATTTCCCCAAGTTTCCCCACTTTCCATCCGACGATCTCTCAATTTTGACCGAAATCATCCACTTCCGCCAAAATCGCGCCCCTATCCGGTTTGCGAAATCGACCACAATGACGCTACTGCCCTTCAAGCGGTACTACTTTTAGCACCTCAAGCGGTACTACCGCCCTTCAAGCGACACTACGCGCCTCTCGAGCCAGATTTTGCGAAAAAACCCGACCGGACGGTACTACCGCCGTTCCAACCGTACTACGCTTCTGGTGACTACCGCCCTCCGGCAGTACTACCGCCCTACCGATTCATTTTACGAGTTTCACCGTTTTGCCCATAACTAATTCATCCGAAGTCCGATTTTGGCGTTCTTTAGCTCGTTTTGAAGCTATTGACATCCCCTTCCATAAAAATACTACCATCACCATTTGACTCCATCAAATTTTGTGAACTTTGGCATCTTTGCCTAGGGCTTCCATACATCGTCCGCATAACCACCACCGACTTCACTTCTAACCAATTTTGTTCCCCATAGCATTAGTGGTTGCTTGAGTAGTGATTCGAGTCTCCTAAGGTGTTTGGGCTACTTAGGGACGATTGCTTCTTCATCAACCACCACCACCACTTCCATAACCTTGCACCACCATACACTTCGACAACCCAACTTAACAATAGTTGTTTGAGCTTTTTTGAGTTGTGGCTGGTGTCTCCTAAGTTGTTTGGCTACTTAGGGCGGCAACTTCAACTCCGACCGTGTATAGCCCATCATTCCACTTCCGCATTGCCAAGTGCAAACCACCACACATTCCGCTACCACCATTTTGACATTTGGCATTTGAGATTTTGAGTTCGCGGTTTTTCCGTTTCCTAAGGTGTTTGACTGCTTAGGGGCGAGTCTCCATCATCTTGGTATCTACATCAAAGAACACCATCACTCATCACCGCCAAGGGCGGTAACCTCCATATCATATTGGTATCGTGGTATCCCTCCTTTGTATATTCCCTTGCAAATTGCATTGTTAACCCCTAGCCCATTTGCGTTACTTGCCTTTCGAGACTAGCCATTTGAGTATTGCGGCAGCGTTACTTGTGCACATTAGTGATCATACTTCCCATAGCATAGATACCATATCATCGTGGTGCATATATTGCTATCATATCTTGTGTCACACAGTTTGTTGCCGCATATACAATAGCTAATCTTGATTTGTGCATTGTGCAAAGTGGCCAAAAGAAGAAGAGAATAAAGCTTTTAAGCAAAGAAAGAAAGAGAGCAAAAAAAGCTTGTAAGCAAGTGCCATAGCATCAAACAACATTGCATATAAGATTGTCATATCCGATCATCTTGGATCATCTTGAGAGAAACAAGAACCATACATACATAGCATATTTGGGATAGAGTTTATCCATTTTGCATCTTATAGGTTGTGCACAAGTTATGTATCCGCCTATTGAGCAATCGTGCTAGCGTCTCTCTTGAGTTGTGCAACACAGGCGTTTTCCGTGGATTCCACATTTGTGCTCATTCCTTGGTTACCGACCCCATTTATCTATCCGGTGTGTGTGTTTAGTGTGCCATTCTTTGCTAGTGGTCCATTTGTTTCACTTGCAAATTTGTGAATCTCTTTCAACATTATTGACTCTTGCAAACATTTTGCATTAAATTTTGTGCCACTATCCTCACGAGCTCCTCCATAAGCTTTACTTGTGTAGGTGTGAGAACCGACAAGATTGGTACCAATAGTGCTATTTCATTGTCCGCATTTGAGTGAACTTGATTCATTGTCAACATCGGTCAAGGTACATTGGTATAAGTTCTTCTCTTTCTCCACTCATATTTGCTCGAGTCTTGTGATGGATAGGCAAGGCATTTCATCTCCGGTCTTCGACAACAACGTGGCGTGAACAACTACATCACCAAGCGTCTCTCTTCAATCTACAAGCGACAAGTGCAAAGCACACAATCAAGATTGCGAGGCGCATCGAGAACATCTCCATCGACATTCATCACTCCGAAGCAAGGAGAAGGGACTACTTCGATAAGAAGCTTGCCGCACATAAAGAGGAGCAAGATGCAAGGATGGAGGAGATTGAACCTTGATCAAGTCTTCTTCCTTACGTCATCTTCAAAGCGGCGGACGTTCAAGCCACAAGTCTTGGGCGCCCAAGCGATGCAAGCGCAAATCGTCCACATCTCCATGGAGACCACCATCACATTACGTGATCAACATCGTCATGAAGGGCAAGTCACCTCCAAGCATCATGTGCATGGCGGCCAGGCGCCAAGGAGCTCAAGCACGACAAGCGACATCATCATCATGAAGATGCTCCACAGCGCAAATGCACAAGTCCCAACAAGCCCTACTTCCGCCAAATCGAAGCTTCATACGCTGAAGAGAAGACATGAGGCGACCACCACAAGAAGGCAAGCTACTGGCTACATCTACCACTTGACATCTTAGCCAAGTGTTCTCAAAAGCATCTTAAGCCTTTGGATCTCTGGCATCTTCGCCTACTTCCCGTGTGCGCCTACGCCGACTTCATCAAGTCCAAGCGACCACCTACGACGAGGCGACACTTCCATCTTGAAGCCCCTCAAGGAAGATGGCGAGCATGGGAAACTCCCTTCGGTCATGGAGGCGAGCTATGAGGTGCCACATCATATGGGCCTCCAACACCAAGGCGGTGACAAGGCGGTCGAGCAAGGGCCATCCCCTTCGACCCACGGCGATGGCCTGAACCTCTTCAACAACATGAAGGCGGCCCACATTGGACTCATACTCCGAGTCAAGCTACTGCGACCACGCATGGAGACATTTGCACCTACATCTCTCCGGCACACACATATGTGAGATGCCCCAATTTCCATGTGAGGAGAGCCACCACCCCATAGAGTGACATGGTGACTCCACCATCGTGACATTGAGAGCATTTCCTATGAGAGGATGAGTGTGACCACCACTAGCCCCACACATGAGAGCATGCCACACATCCTATGTGAGATTGGCGCCATTTGGTGACTCCACCCACCATACAGTGAGAGCATCCTTGAGGGGTGAGTGAGCCACAACACTTAGTAAGTGAGGTAGTTGACCACGGCACATGAGGCCACTATGATTTCTAACGACTTAACCTCTACTCCTAGTGTGTTTTCTTCTTTGGTGCTAGGTCTCCTACATGGCGACATACCTATCCTCGGCAGAGTCCATCCCTACTTTGGAGGCGCCGATGGCCATGATGGATGATGATGCACCCCCCATGGTTCCATCAAGATGAAGATGACAGCAGCAGGCGATCTTCAACACCTCACCTACAACTCATGGCGACCTTCCAAAGGTAACATAGGTGATGGTACTTCTCTTGTCCCACTAGTGGACAATCTTGACATTGATTGCTCCCATGATGTCGACCCACCTATTACCATGCTTCATGCTAGTGAAACTTCTTCATGCCTTGACTTACCTATTTATGATGAATATGATGATGAGCATGTTGAGGTTGCCTAGTTGTGATGTTATGCTCCATAGGATATCATGTGAAAATTCTTTTGGTCACATCATATTTGACAATCCATTGAACTTGTCATATGCTATGAGTGAGATCTCCCATATTGCATCATTACAATCTCAACATAGTAACTATGCATGCCCCATTAAAATAAATCCCATTTGCACTTATGGCATAGATGGTGAGATGATGGTCATTGGCCTTTGCTTCTCTTGTGATGATATTGCCATGCTTCCTTTACATGATTTATGCAATTCATCTACTATTCCATGCCATGATCACATTGTCCCAAATATGCATTGTTGTGGATGTTGTCAATATTCTCCACATGATATTTCTACTCTTGCTCATGAGGAGACCCCCATAGTGATGAGGACATCAATACCATTGTTACACCCACAACCCACTATTGCTATACATCTGGACCAATTACTAGAGCTCGCATACGCCAATTGAATTATCAGGTACTTGGTTTCTTGGTAACGATTCCAATGTTCATGAGAATATGATGCTGCCTAAATTGGATACATTTGTTTTGCTTACAAATGAAGGGCCTACCATGGACAAGAAAGATGAACCTTGGAGCAAGTTCAAGCATGGAGATGTTGGCATGCGCAGAGGGAACAAACGGAGTTACAAGTGATGATTCGGGACTTTGAAGCCACCCTAATGAGTGCATGAGGCCTTGGACGAAATATACAAGATGCCACTTCATAATATTCGTCCATAGGCTATTCTAGGTGCTCTTACGTCACCTTATTATTAGGCCAGCCCATGTAATTTCAGAAATACTTAAGTATAGGCTGTTTTTAGAGTCCGTGTGTGTGGGGGAAACAAGAGTTAGGGTTGATTTGGGACCCCTCCACCAAGGGCCACAGAAATTCCCCCTCTTCCTCCATATATACAGCCCTTAGGGCACTGATTTAGACAACAGGTTTTGTTTAGATTAAAAGTTAGCCATAGCTGCAACCCGCGTGCCGTTTGTGTTCAGCGACCGGACAAAGGCGTCACGGAACCCCACCTTGATCAATAAAGCTTTCATCTTATATTCGCAATATCCAGATTGCAATCTCAGTGTCGTGCTTGTTCTTCGTTTGCTCGCGAGAAACAGACCCTCGTGGTCGAGTTGATGCGTGCTCGGCGTGGTCAATAACCTCTCGGAGTTGGTTTAGCGATTGCTAAGGCGCGGCGTCCTCGCCTGCGTTAAGTGATCGGATTGTCAAAGTCGACTTCCTCCCAGCGAAACCACATCTCATCGAAAGGCAGGACACCTTTGCCTCTATCAAGTGGTATCAGATTCCGAGGTTGCTCGGTGAGATTTTACTGATTTAGTAGTTTAGATCGAGTACATTCTTCTTTACCTAAAGTCCACGAAAAATCCAAAAAAATTAGGGTTAGTTCATCATATCCGAGCCAATCTGAGCCTTTGCATAATCTTTTTGGGGTTTTGCTTTGTTGAATTTGCGGTTGCATCGTGGTGTCTAGTTCTTGGTCTTAGCGTCTAGTCTTTTAGAGTTTCTTGTTACGGTCATAAGTTGTCACGCCGCCACCGCACCATCATCATCGCCCTACCTACCTACCACCACCGCTCGAATCCGTATCCATAGACCACCACCAATCCGTGTCCGTATACCACCACCGATCCATATCCATATACTACCGCTACCACCACGCTGCCATATACCACCACCATATATCAATCCAGGTTCCTTGCATATTAGGGTTGTTTTGAGATCCATCTAGTTTCCGATTAAGTGTTTCCTTGCAGAGTAGAGTTTCGGGAAAAAAAAGTCAGGAAACCACCCTCCGTTTAAACCCAAAATTTTTGACGCACTTGTCGAAAATTTTTACGGCTATCCTGTTTTAAGTGTTTCTAAGTGTATTGAGGCAGATGTACGTTATAGAAAGTTTTTTTGACCCGTTTCCAGTTTTTGGGTCCGGGCAGTCCAAAAAAAAATTTGGTCGAAAAAATTTCGTGCCCATCCTGTCAGTTTGACCTCGGAAGAGTTTTGAGACACTACGCCATTATAGTGATTTTCGCCAAAAAAAAGCAGCACGGCATAAAAAAAAGCAGCGCAAAAAAAAGCGAAAAAATCCAGTGTGCTTTTCCCTTGTTTACGTGCAGCGCCGTGATTTTATTAGTGTTCTGAGCTCTCGTCTCTATACGGTCTAGCCTAGGACCACCGCTGATAAATCGTTGGCGTTTATTCAACTTGCATCTGAATTGATTATTGCTAACCTTTT
>JAHIAM010020051.1:0-12376 GCA_021605205.1 Aegilops longissima
CTGAAAATCTTCCGAAAATTAACTCTCTACTCGGATAGATCATACCAAACCTATAAACCCACTACCTGATCGACCTCTTGAGCTTCACGTAACACTCAACTATGCTAGAGCCCGTAATAGCTTGTGGCGCTACGGAAGTTTCTAGCATGAATAATCCAGTTCCTTTGAGCACGGGTGGCGGTCCATAGGAAGATCACCGGGTACCCGAGATTTCAAAAAAACGAAACCTTTGGGTTCCCCGGTGCCTCAATCCACCAGATGTGTATTTAAGTTGCCACCTTAAGGTAAACCATTATTTAATAATCTCACATCTATGTGAATATCTCTCAAACCCAAACCCGTCTCGAGCATAAGATAGCAATATAAGCATAGCGTGAAGTAACTCCCAAGGGTTTGATAGTACGAGGCAATAGGTTTCTACCTCATCATCTACTTCCCAACCCACAATTTAATGACATCCTAACCATGCAATGTTTGAGGTTGAACTAATGCATAAAAAACTGGGTAGGAAAAGGGTATGATCAAGTGCTACTTGCCTTCTTGCGATCCGTGATTCCTAAAGACTACGTATGTAACCGCACTCCGAATTCTATAAAACAAACAATACATACATAAGCAACAAGCAAGATGCACACTGAACCGTCAACTGAAAGAGATTGACGGAGAGTTCAACAAGGAACTCGGTTTGCAAAAAGAATCAAACCAAGCGAAACACGAAATTTAAGCGGCGAAAGAAACAAGATATGTTTACTAATTTGAACTAGGGTCCAAATTTACAGAGTCAAAAACTGGGTTAAGTTGGTTATTGGAAGAGGTTTGAGATGAAACTCGGCGAATCGCTGATTCCGATAAGCAGTGAAAAGTTATACTAATTGAACATCGGATCAGAAATCGCGATCTGAATAATCCAGGAATAAATCCGATAAAAAAGCGGCGAACAGCTAAGCGAGCGAGCGTTGTTAGCGAAAACTAAGCGCGAACATGTTGTAAGCGAACTAACGAGCGCTATAAAATAAATAAACGGGGAAATAAAAGCGATCTATAAAAAAAGCGGGCTAGGGTTTTTATAAAAAAAACGAAGGGTTCTAAAAAGCCGTCGTGAGGCTACCTCCGCAGGTCGTCCGGCAGGGCGGCTCCAGGTGGCGTTAGCGACGGCCGAGGCGGGAGGTGGCGGCACCGGCGGGCGCGGCGAGGCAGCTCGGGTCGGGGTGGCGGCCGTGGTGGCTAGAGGGGAGGGCTCGGCTATTTAAAGGCGGTGGCTTGGCGGAGGGCAAGGCGTGGGAGGAGTCCGGCTCGCCTCCGGTCCAGGCGTGGCGGGTGGTGGTGGGCCACTGCTCAGTGAGCCTTTAGCCCGTCGGTAGATTCATTTTAAGCGTTACCGGAAACTTATAAAAATCCTAGAAAAATAAATAAAACTAAAAATGCCAAAACAAGTTTTGAACTTTTCTTGGCCCCTAAAATACAATTTTTAAATTATACAAATTTTCTCTAGGCAAATAAAATTCCAAATAAATAAAATAAAATCCAAATAATGATTTTAACATTTTTCTGTGATATTTCAATTATTTTTGGAGAAGTCATATTATCTCCTCTCATTTATTATTAAACATGAAATATTTTTGGAGAGAAAATAATAAAATCCAAAATCTTTGTCTTCATTATTTGATGAAATTCAAATATGAAAATGGAAAATCCCCAACTCTCTCAGGGTCCTTGAGTTGCTTAGGATTTGAGGATGGCAAATGAAATGCAATAAAATATGATATGCATGGATGACCTATGTATAACATGCCAAATTGAAAATTTGGGATGTTACAAACCTACCCCTTAAGATGAATCTAGCCCTCGAGATTCGGGTTAACTAGAAAATAGGTGCGGATGGTCCTTGCGAATATCATCTTCTCGTTCAAGGTGGCTTCCTCCTCATGGTGGCTCCATTAAACTTTGCAAAACTTGATAACTTTGTTCGGGTGACTTCAATTTACAAAATCAAGAATCTTTCTGGCTTCTCCTCATAAGTCAAATTACTATCCAATGTATAGCCTCTAGGTGCCTTGTATCCTTTAACGATATATCGGCCATCTCGGTGTGGCACTTCTTGGTGTGATCGTGAAACACATCGTGAACTCGACAATCCTTGAGTAACTCCAACTTGTGCAACTTCTCCATCCGTTCCAAAACACGTCGGTCCTACAAATCTTAGGGCTAACTTTCCCTTTACTCCAAGCGTTTCACTCCCCTCAAGGGTGATACTCAGATAGGCTATGTCTCTAATTTCATAGGTTACTTCCTTGCGTTTTGAATCTGCGTAACTCTTTTGTCTAGGAGCAATCTTTATCATCTCCGATCAATTTAACCTTCTCTTCGGACTCTTTGATCAAATCTGGTCCAAACAAGCGCGGTCTCCTACCTCATCCCACATCAATGGTGTTCTTCATCTGCGTCCATCTGAGCTTGAGCGGTGCCATCTTCAAGGCCTTGGTAGATGTTGTTATATGAGAACTCTGCGTCTGACAAATTGTCATCCCAACTAGATCCGTAATTTAGGCACATGCTCTTAACATATCCTCGAATCTGGTTGACTCTCTCTCATCCATCCGTATGTGGGTGGAGCAGGTACTAAACTCAATCTGGTACCCAAAGTGCGGTGTACGATGCTCTATCGTCGATGCTCCTCGAACTCCGTGCAAACATCGATCCTGGTCATATATATTTTGGCCAACTTGGCACTTGTATAAGTTGTTTTCCTTGGGATGAAGTGAGCTACTTTGGTCAAACGATCCACAACTACCCATATTGAATCATATCCTGCTTTGGTTACGGGTAATCCGGTGATAAAATCCATGCCAAGTTTGTCCCACTTCCATTCGGGTATTGGCAACACCTTGATCCTCGGCTTTTGATGCTCTGCCTTCACTCTCGACATACATCCAAGCGGCTACATACTCGGCAATATCCTTCTTCATACCAGTCCACGAAGCGTTCCTTGGTCCAAATACATCTTGGTGTTTCGGGGTGAATCGGTATGGTGAGTCATGGGCCTTTTGAAGTATTAACTTCGATCTCTGAATTGTTGGGCACATAAATCTGGTCCTCAAACCACAAGGTATCATGCTCATCCTCGCGAAAACCTTTGGCTTTTCCTTTTCCCATCTTCACTTTTATCTCAGCGTTCTCTTTATCCCCTTACGAGCTTCTGAATCTTGTCCAACAATGTCGATTGAACCTCCATTGTTGCAAGAAAACCTCTTGGAACAATCTCCAACTGAAGTTCCATAATATCCTCTGCTAACTCCTTTGGCGGTCCTCTACTTTCAAGGATATTGGCATAACTCTTCCGACTCAAGCGTCGCTCGATGTTGGCCTTACCGGATGATAGTGTAGCTTCATATAGTAATCCTTTATAAGCTCCAGCCATCTCCTGCATTTGAGATTCAACTCCATACGTGAAAATGTACTTCAAACTTTTATGATTAGTGTACACATCTAGCGGTTTCCAATGAGATAATGTCTCGGTCTTTAGCATGCACTACAGCTGCTAACTCCAAATCATCGTGGCATGGTTCAACTCATGTGGCTTCATGTCGGGAGAACTGATCGTGTCCCACGAGCACCTCACGGGACCTGGGTCCCTTGTGGTTCGGAGGCGGAGATTGCACAAAGCGGATCGGCGTGCACAGAGCAGATTACCCAACCGGAGCTCTCGGATAGATAATACTCCTCTTGCTGCTTTGTGGATTATCTTGTGTTCTTGCTAGGGAGCAATGGGAGCTACAAGACCTAGCTTTGAGTGTGGTTTCGTATGAGTGTGATGAACTAAGCGGGCTGGACCAGAACCCTTTCTCGTTGACTCGGGCCTCCTTTTATAAGCACAAGGGGTCACCACAGGTGGCAAGTAGAAAAGGTAAGATAGTAAAAACATAGGTAGGTACACGCTTTATGCGATGTCTGATGATCTATACCTAACTTTCGGCGGTAAGGGACAAGAATCATAAATGCCATTCTCGATCGCTGAGCGATTATAACGAGGACCGTCAAGTGCGCCTCCGTTTGCCACGATGGTAGCTTGTCGCGCCGCTTATCGCTGCTCCCGCTGGCTGCACAGCCCGTCGACACGTGTGCTTGGGAGAGCCCGTGGTGACACGTTGGCGAGTGGTGGGCGGAGATGAAGAGGTTGCCGCCCGACAAGCGCCTTGCCTTGCGAGGAACCTTGTCGGCAGGGGCTCGGCGCCCACCAAGCCTTCGGCAAGCTCCCTTGCCGGGGCCTTATTCCTTTGCACCACGGTGGCCTTCCGGCAAGCTCCTCTTGCGGGGTCTTGATTACTTTGTTCTTTGAATGGCTCCAAAGGGCCGCTGAGATCTTAGCGGTCATCAGGCCAGCCCTGCCGTGGGGCCTACGCTGTCCGTGCGAGTTCGGGATACTAGGGTACCCCTACTCTAGTACACCGGCAGGAGCCCCGGGACTGGGCCACCGGCGTAAGCTACTGTTGGGCCAGGCCCAAAAGCGATGCAGACCGCGTGGTCTTGATTCGCCGTTATTTGCCTTGGACCCACCCGTCTCCCGAGCAGCACGCACGGGCGTGGCGTCGTGGGGAGATCGTGGGGCTTTCTTTAATGGGAAAAATCAGCGCCGTCCCTCTCCCTTTATAAGCGGGGAGCAGGGGCAGGGCAGCCCTGCCTTTCTGTCACCCAGAAACCCCGTCGCTTTCCCTTTCTTCTCAAGCCCAAAGAGAGCGGCGCTCCGCCCCTCCATTGCCACGGTGCCTGCGCCGTCGGCTTCCTCCACCACCACCTCTATGGCTCCGAAGGCCGATAAGGAAAAGCGTGAAATCGGCGGCGCGGCGTCATGGCTGTGGAAGAGCAGGCCCTCTTGATCCCTGCTCAGCAGGAAGGGCTGCGGGGCTGTACTATCTCTTACGGTCGGGCGACCGGGCGCACCGCAGCGAGGTCATCTCCGCCGCCACATCTGCTAAGGTCTCCATGGTACCCCTTCTTCGTGATTTTCTTACAGTGCGGGCTCTGCCCTGCTTTCTAATTTCTGCGATGTCATGAGCACATATGGCCTCCGCCTCCTTGACTTCACCCCCAACGCCATCCTCGGCATGGCCGTTTACCACATCTCTGCGAGAACTTTGTGGGGTCCACCCAAACATCGCACTCTTCGCCATTACTTCTCACCCAGCGTAGAGAGGAGAGCCGCTTGCGGAGGAATTGCATGGACCTCTAGGATCGGCAAGAAGAGCGTATCTTGACGGAGAGTTGCGTGATAAGTG
Source organism: Aegilops longissima (assembly GCA_021605205.1). Lineage (NCBI taxonomy): Eukaryota > Viridiplantae > Streptophyta > Magnoliopsida > Poales > Poaceae > Aegilops > Aegilops longissima. The sequence continues at coordinate 5,274 of JAHIAM010020051.1, forward strand.
GGAGGTGGAGGCTGGCGGTGTTGGATCTTAGAGGAGGAGCCACAGCCTTTCACCGCCTGCGCGGACCCCGTGGTTAAGTGAGCGATTGGGTAACTTAGGCGCGGAGGGCGACAAGTTGAAGATTGCCACGACTAGGATTTTGCGTCTCCGGCAAGCGGGGCTTACCGTAGGAGCAGTTAGCGCGGACTTCGCCGCGCCGCATTGCGCCCTGCGGAGAGGGAGGCCTGCTTGGAATTCGGAGCGGCGGATATCATGAGGCTGCGCCCGGTCTGGATTGGAATTTCACTACCTTGGAGCTTGGCGGCATACTCGGGAGCTGTTCAAGCCTGAAGCGGATAACCTGGATGGTGCATGTTGCGAGGGAGTTGTGCCTTTGTGCAACAACTTCGTAAACAGCGGCATCCAGGCGATAATGCGGTTGTCGATTCCCATGGAATCGTCCCAACTTGCGAGAAGCCCGCCGATGACATAGTGCAGCAGTTCTTCGACAACTTGGTTGAAGTGCGATTCAGCGCCCGGCAGGCGGCTCACCGCGACACCACCGCTCGGGGAGATGGCGCGCGCCATCGAGTTGGAGGAGGCTGCAGAGCTGCTGCCGCCGCGTGTTTGGAGTTCTTGTCGAGGCGGAGGCGGCTGAGGCGGCAAGCCTTGCGACCGAAGAAGATTTGTCGGCGGAGGAGCAGCCGAGCCCGACAGCGAGCAGGCGAGCCTGCGGGCGCCTCTCCTCCGCCGTCAAGTAGCTTGCGCGAGGAGCTGCTGCCCTGCCAGAGGCGCCTCCACGGGCTGGAGAAGTGGCAGGGGGACATCGGTCCAACACCGCCTCGCCCGCCCGCGCTCCACCACTACAAGCCTTGTTGCTCTGGTCGCCTCATCCCTTGTGGCTGGCAGAGGGTCTTCGGGTCGCGGTCCCTGCACCCCAAGCGTCAGAGGAGTCTTCTCCCCAATCCATCACGCGGAGCGAGTTTGATCTCTCCGCCCTCAGCTCCGAGGAGGAAGAGGAAGAGTAAGATTTTGTCGCTACTACTTGTAATCTTCAATTTATTGCTTTATCTTATATTTGTGGTTCCTCTGAACCTTCTTTTTCGGGCGTTAGCTCGGAGGCGGAAGAGGGCCAAGGCAGGTGGTTGTCGTCTCGAGATGACTCCCACAGCAACAGAGGGCACGTCAGGACTCCCTTGCGGATCCGGCAACCCTTGACGAGCAGCCCCGCCAGCCCCAACGTAAGTGTCAGGTATGCTTCTCATGGTTAGGCGTGCTTGGGTGCTTTCCGATCACGATATCTGGTTTGTTGAATTTTGTAGGAGCGAGCAGCCACATCATGGAGCACGGAGGCTACTCCCGAGGTCCAGCCTCATCGAGGAGGCCGGAGGTCACTCAGAATTGGCTTGCTTCAACTCGCCACCAAGGAGAATTCTCCGCAAGGGCGCTTTCCGGCAAGGAGGCCTCTCCAGACAAGGGAGCTTCCCGACAATGGCTGGCGCCGGCGACCCTTGATGGTGGAGACCTGACAGAGACCCTCTGCGGGTAATCTTCTTGTTTGATAATTTCCCTTGGGTTCTTTCTTCTTTTGTTCTTCTCTTTCGAACATCTGCTGATTTGTGCTTTCTTCTTGACCATCGAGATCCATCTGGGAGATCCGATGGGCCGAGGCCGCCCGGCGAGAAGGCGCTCATGGCGACAATGTCGCGCCGCCCAACATGGAGGAGGAGGCTGGCGCCGGCAGCGCCATGGCGAGAGGCCGTCGAGGCTCTTTGGCGAGGCGGGAGAATCGGCGTCGTCTTGGAGCTCTGAGGCCGCGGAGGCGCCGGCTGCACCGCTGATCCTCCGCCAGCCGCGCTGACTCGAAGAGCCCCAACCCGGCACCTACCGAAGGCGGCGAGGTGTCTTTATCAAGCTCCCGGGCATCAAGCTCGGGCACCGGTCGAGGAGACTTTCGGCGGAACTGCTCGCCTTATTGGGCTATTCTGGTTGATGCCCGAGCAGCGCGGTGATCTGAGGAGGAGCAGCTGCTAAGGAAGTTGTTGTCGCTCTACGCGCCCGACAAGCCAAAGCTGGAGTCGAGGGCGCTTGTTGCAGGCGGGAGCTAATTGGGCGGAAGAGCTCCGGCGTAACAAAAACTCTCGGGACATAGCGGAGGCGGGACAGCTTGCTGAGGCGCCGCCTTCATCTTGGAGAAGGCGAGGTTGAGAAGCGAGAGGCTTCCGGGAGCTTTCGCTCGAGAAGGTGGTGGCGCAGCGGAAGATCAACCTCGACAGCTTTGAGAAGATCTCGCCGTCTGTGAGCAAGCGATTAGCGAGCCCTCAGGAGGCAAAAGATCTCTGCTGGCTGCCGAGGCCGCCAAGAGGATGGAGGCGAGGTGGCTCAGCTGGAGTCCACCCTCGGAAGAAGTGCCGAGGAGTCGCCGGGTTGAAGCGGCGTGAGAGGGCACCACCCTCGGCGAGCTACAAGGTCGTTTCTTGAAAAGATCAAAAGACTCGATGCGCCAAGGACTCAAGGCAGATCTGGAGCTGAAATTGACCACCTTGGCGCGTTGAATGGCGCCAAGGAGGCGGAAGCGGGCTTGCTGGAAAAGATCAAAGCCACCGAGGAGTTCTTTGTCGAATCTGTGACCGCCGAATAATCTTTGAGACAGCATAATGCATTGGACAGAAGGTCTTGTGGACCTTGCCGCGGCATCCATAATGAGCTGATGGGTGGGGATGAGCAGATCTTGGGTACTCCCGCGAGAAACTCCAACCCAGCGTCAAGCTCAGCCTATTCTTCAAAAGCGTGTTGGCGGGTATCCAGGACTCGGGAAGAGGTTCCAAAACAAGCTGGCGGAGGAATCACGTCAAGTCTGCGCCAAGGCTCTCCAGAAGTTGTTGATGAAGGTGGCCTTCCACAACCCAGGCATCGACTTCACCAAAGCCCTCAAGTCCCTGCCTCCATCCGTCGATGTTGAAGCGCTCAAGGCCCTTATGCGCACCCGTTGTGGACAGGGTGGCGGAGTTAAGAGCTCGAGGCGACCGCGTGGACTAGGTCGCCAAGTCTATCTTTCTCTTGTCGCTTGTAGATCATGTTTAGGAAAAAATTCTATTAGATCTGCGACAAGTTATTATGTAATATACACTATCTTAGGCAATCGAATGCAATGTTATTTCCTTTACTCAACTCTTGGCTTTGTATGTTCTGCCCTCGCTTTTCGGGAACTTGCGGTGCGAGGCACCCTTGCTTGGCCTGAGTCTGGAACTTCAGCACCTCTTTGGCGGGAGTGCTACCGACAAGCAACCTTATGCGGACTAGCCGCAGCTCACTTAAGTTGTTGGCGGACTCGAAACAAAGTAAGGCGCGACCGATCCCGATTTGGTTCCTCAGCGCAGTTTTCCATACAAAGTACTATCGTTCGAGAAGATAACTTAAAATTTAAATCTGCTTGTTTAAACTTAGCAACTTAGCTTTACATTGTCCATTTCCGGCAAGGTAGCAGTTCCTCGGCGGCGTTGCGGCCCTAACATTATCTTCTCCTTCCCCCGGTGAACTTGTGGGTGGATGAACCTTCTTCTTGCTTGAGAAGAAGAAGAAAATAAAGTTATGGAGCATAGTGGCTCGTCATGCTTACGGTGCGGATGCTGCACAAAATGTTAGTAAACACATGCATATATGATTATGAGGGCATGTATTGACAAAATGTGTGCAACACATAAACTTTACTAATGCAGGAGTCTGCGCCCGGCTTTGTACAAAGGATTACATGCAACAGCGGCAAGACTTGTACAAAGGGTGGTTCGGAGCAGGTTCGGCAAGCTGCCCTCATGGGTAAAACTGCGAAGATGCTCTATATTCCAGGAATTGCTCACGGAAGGCCATCTTGGTCTCAAAGCGGACAGCGCGGGCCTAGTGACTTCGTTTTACCCGATAAGGGCCTTCCCCTTGGCGTCAACTTGTTGGAATTCTTGGCGGATTGAGCGCGAAGAACAAGTCGCCTTCCTTGAAGCTTCGGCATTAACTGCGGCTATGGTAGCGGCGCAAAGCTTGCTGATAACGAGCAGCTCGTACGGCAGCCTAAAGCGATCTTCCTCCGAGGCAGCGCGTCATCTTGTCGCGCTGCTCTTGCTCAACTCATCATAGCGAGCACTCGAGGTGACCCGTACCACGAGTTCCGTGGGAGAACTGCCTCCTTCTGTAGACTAGGCGAAAGGTGTCGGCGATGGCTCGATTTGGCGTCGTCTGATCGACCAAAGAACCACGCAGCTCCTCGATCCAGTTCCTTCCGCACTTGCGCCTTGTCGAAAGTTCGGTCTTGAGTCCCCACGCACTTCAGCGTTTGCTCTCTCGCTTGACCGTTGCTTCTCGGATGAGCAACGAAGCAAAGCAGATCTTGGCGCCAAGATCTTGGGCATCTTGCATGAAGGTGCGGCTCGTGAGCTGTGTGCCGTTATCGGTGATGATCGGTTAGGAATCCCAAAGCGGCAAACAATTGACTGAAAGAACTTGATGGTGGTTGTCTGTCACCTTCCTCCTGGTTCCCTCGGCCACTTTGTGAACTTGTCGATTCTGACGTACAAGTACTCAAAGCCCCGATGGCTTTCGGGGAAAGGGCGAGATGTCGAGCCCCAGACCGAGAAGGGCCGGGATAAAGGGATCGTCTGGAGAGCTTGAGCTGGTTGGTGTATCTTTTTGGAATGGGCCTGCACGCTTCACACTTGGTTACTTGTGCGATTGCATCTGGAGGGCTTCGGCGGAAGAAACCTTGCGGAAAGCCTTGCCGACAAGTGCTCTTCGCCGATGTGGTGACCACATATTCCTCCATGTATCTCCTGAACCTTCATCCATCTTCCGGCAAATACACTTCAATTTCACACCGTTGAGCCTTCTTACATGCAGGATGTTGTCAACAAACTGGTACATACTTATTTGCGAGCTACTTTTCCGCTTCTTGTTGCTCTTGGGAAGTTCTCTGTCTGAAGGAAATGGGCGATTCTTGTGCCCATCTTTGGAGCTTGTGGCTCGACAACAAGGACCAAAGGCTCTTCTATCACTGCGGGAACATCAGCTTCTCGGCAAGAACCTGCGGCTCAGCGAAGCTTGATGATCCCGGCAAGATGCGGGCCGAAACTTGTCGGGGCGTTTGCTTCAGCGATACAAATTGCATGGTTTGTCGGGCAGACTGCTCCTCGGTGATATTCGTTGATTTTAGGGACCTTCTTGGCGGCGGCTTGGGGCTCTGCGGAAAGTAGTCGCCGAAATCTGCTTTCTCTTCTTGTTCATCTGTTGATGGTGTTACGGTTGGTGAGTCAGCTTGTTCACAAAAATTCCTGGTTCCACGAGGTAACTTAAGTCACGGCACATTTGGAAGGCCATCAGCTATATCATTACGAGCCCTTGGAGCGTGTTCCATCTGCGAGGCCTTCAAAGTGCTCTTCTAGCTTTCTCACTTCATCGGTGAGGCTTCCATCAGCGGACTTTGATAATCTTTATTTACTTGGCGGACGACAAGTTGCGAGTCCCCGACAATGAGCTTCTTGATCCCAAGGTCTACCGCAATCCACGAGACCGCAAGCAAACCTTCATACTCTGCGGTATTGTTTGTTGCTTGTTCTTTGGGAAAGTGCATCGGACAATGTACTTGAGATGCTCTCCGGTGGGTGCGATAAGCAACCGGCACAGCGCTTGCGCGAAAGCACCATCAAAGTACATCAGCCAATCTTTATTTGCCTCTTTGCAGGGATGCTCGTCTCGGAATTTCTTCATCTTCGTTGGCGTGCACTCAGCTATGAATTCGCCAATGCTCTGCTCTGGATAGTTGAAGTGCTTTCAAACTTGAGGCCAAAGCTCGGCAGTTCGATGCCCACTCGACAATCCTGCTGTTGCTTACGGATTTTGCAATATCCTTTTCAGCGAGCGGTGACAACTGTTATCTCATGTGCTTGGAAGTAATGGCGCAGCTTTCACGAGGCCATGAGGAGGCCTAAAAGCAACTCGCACACAGTACCTTGACCTAGCCCCATAGAAGGGCCCGACAAAATAGGTGGCTGCACCATCTTCTTGTATCTTATGCAACCCTGCTGATCCGTCCTTATCGGGACGAGCTTGGTGAAGCCCTTGCTTGTCGCTGGATCGCTTTGCCTCGATTGCCGACTCATCATCTGCCTCCTCTCGCTACTAATGCAGCACTAACCACTTGATTGGTGGCTGCTATATACAACAACTTCTCTTGTGGCCTAGGTGCGACAAGTATTGGAGCGGAGGCAGGTATCTCTTCAAGTCCTGGCGCAGCCTCCGCGAGTCCATTTCATTGGACCTGCCTTTTCAAAATCTTGAAAAGCGCGAGCGCGTTCAACAGAACTTAGAGATGAACCTGCTGAGAGCAGCCCATAGCAGCAAGTCTTGACATCCTTGGCGCTTTGGTGCTTGATCTGCTCAATGGCCTTGATCTTGTCGGGATTGGCTTCAATTCCCGCTGAGACACAAAGAACCCAAGAAGCTTGCGGAAGGGACTCCAAACACACACTTCTCGGGGTTGAGCTTGAGGTTGATCTTGCAGATTTGCAAATGTTTCATCAAATCCTGAACGAGTTGCTTTGTCCTTGCTTTTGACCACTATGTCATCCATGTAGCTTCTACATTTCTATGTATTTGTGGCTCAAAGGCATCGTGGACTACTCTTGCAAAGGTTGAACCAGCATTCTTTAAACGAAAGGCATCCGTATGAAGCGATCGTGCCACATGGTGTAATGAATGCGGTTTCTCTTCATCCTCTTCAGCCATGAAGATCGATGATATCCTCAATATGCATCAAGAAATGAAAGCAGATCACATCCAGCCGTGGAGTCAACAATCTGGTCGATCGTGGCAAGGAAATGGGTCTTTGGGACAAGCTTTATTAACATCGGTGAAGTCAATACAAAGTCTCCATTTCCCATTAGCCTTGTGTCAACTACGGATTGGCCAACCACGTGGGATGGAGGACTCCTCGACAAGCCTGTTGCTTCCAACTTCTTGATTTCTTACGCTATGAACTCTTGGCGCTCCTTTTGTGTTCCTAACTTTTTGCTTGGGGCTGCGGCGTGAGACGAGACAGCTAGGTGGTGCTCAATTACTTTCACAGGAACAGGGATGTCGGA
>JAHIAM010020053.1:0-11550 GCA_021605205.1 Aegilops longissima
ACTCGGCACCTATAAGTCTTCAACATCCTCTCACAAGATTTTGACCTTTGTAGAGTGCGGTTCGATGAAAACTAATGGCTCTAAAGAGAGCACCTACATACATGACGAACCCCACTTAGGATTCTATCGGGTTCAAAACAGCAGGATGTCATTCCTCTGAAGAAGCTCTGAAGAATTCATTCCTGCGTTGAATAACGTCGGTGATGCACTGAAGATAATCTTTGAAGAAAATGGTCTGAGGAAAATGATCAAATTCCTCGGCGACAACCAGCTCATCCTCGCGTTGCAAAAGAAGTGCAAGTGGAGAAGATCATCGATGACATTAAAGGCTAGGTCCTCTCACGCTCAAAAACTTCACATTTATCTAACTTTTTGAGCACTATGCTTTTGTCTCTATCCGAGCCACTAAGGTAGATGAAGCATTTACGGGCAGTGGATTCAGGCCATGCAAGAAGAATTACATCGTTCGAGCTCAACAATATCAGGAGCTGGTGACGTCCAGATCCTTAAAGCATAATATCATTGGCACAAAGTGGATCTATCGCAACAAGCAAGATGAAAATGGTCTTGTGGTGAGGAATAAGGCCGACTAGTAGCTCAAGGCTACACATAGGTTGAAGGTTGATTTCGATGAAACCTTTGCACTGTCGCTAGACTTGAGTCTATTGCATATTACTACCTTGCTAACCATCACAATATCACTTTATATCAAATGGATGTGAAAAGTGCATTCCTCAATGGTAAGCTTGAGGAAGAAGTATATGTTGCTCAACCCCGGGTTTTGAAGATCCAAGAATCGACAAAGTCTTGAGACTCAATAAGGCCCTCTATGGCCTCAAGCAAGCCCCTCGGCGTGGTATGATACATTGAAGGAATTCTTTGTGAAGAATGGCTTCACACGGTTCCTCGATCCTACTCTCTTTACTAAATCCTATGATGGTGAACTTTTTGTGTGCCAAATATATGTTGATGATATTATCTTTGGCTGTCTTGACCAACGTTATAGTGATGAATTTGCCTACATGATGAGTGAAGAATATCAAATGTCTATGATGGGAGAGTTGAAATTCTTCTTAGGTCTTCAAATTACGTCAACAACAAAATGGCACATTCATATCTCGGAGAAATACCTCAAAGATGTCACGAAGAAATTGGCATGCAAGATTGCAAAGGTGTCAAAATTCCTATCCCACAAATGGCCATCTATGCTTGATGAAAATGGTATTGACTTGATCACAAGGTATACGCTCCATGATTGGTTCTTTATTGTACTTATGTGCATCTAGGCGGATATAATGCTTAGTGTTTGCATGTGCCCGATTTCAAGCTACCGAAGAATCACACCATAATTTGTGAAGCATATTCTTGATATCTAGCTCACACACCAACACTAGGATTATGGTACCCCAAAGGGCTCTACTTTTGATCTCATTGGATATTCGACTCGACTATCTTTGGTGATGTGTGGAATTGCAAGTCAACATGGTACTTGTCATTTCCTCGGGCGATCTTTAGTTGCTGGTCCTCAAAAGCGAACTGCGTATCCTTTCTCTGCGGAACTGAATACATTGCTGCTGGCTGTGTTGTGCTCAATTGCTATGGATGAAACAAACTCTCAAGGACTACGGCATCAACGTGAAGAATGTGCCTCTCTATTGTGACAATGAGAGTGCCATCAAGATTACTCACAACCAGTTCAGCACTGAAGACAAAGCACATTCAAATTCGTCATCATTTTCTTCGTGATCATGTGTTGAAGGCGACATCTCCATCGAACCGTGAAGTGAAGAACGCTAGCTGATATCTTCACTAAGCCCTTGGATGAGAAGATATTTAGCAAGTTGCGGTGTGAGCTAAATATCTTAGAATCTTGAGCGTTCTTTGAAAAAGGCACACATCCTAACACTTATGCAAAACTGATGACTTAGATGTGCAACACATGAAGAAGCGTTTTTCTTCAATCAATGAAGAATAACACTCTTAGTGTGAAGAAATTAATGAAGAATTTGATTCTCGAGAACCCTCGACAATTATGCTGGTGTCAAATCATCTTTCTTATCTGATGGGTCACGCCACCACCAAAGTTGAAAATCTTCAATTTGAGTTTTCCTCAGTTTTGAAATTCTCCAGTGTTTCAAATTCTTCAACTTTACAAAATCTTCCTTTGTTTCCGTCGTCTTTCTTCATTGGCTATATATATATATGGGTTTATGTCCTCTCGACATTCACTTATGGCTATTTCTTCAAATCGCTTTTTACGCTAAGTGAATGTGATGGGACTCTTCCCCTCTATGCTAGACTCAACCCAATCCATTCACAAATTCTTCATGTGTGTTCTAGTTGAAACTCGTTCAAAATCTTCCTTGTGTCCTTGCGAGTGAAGAAATTACAGCGAACTTTAAAACTGATCTTATCAAACCTTCGTTTTACCGCTCAAACCGTTCCGCATCCCGATGCATTATTCTATTCACCCACGATCATACGATCTCCACTACGATGCGTGGGTGACACATGTCGTGAAGGAAATGGTGAGGGCATGTTAGTACTAAATCTTGAGCGATCCGTTTTCACCGTCTCTATAAATACCCTCTCCCTTCCTCACTTCTTTTACCCTTTCGACCTCTCTCTCTCCGTTCGAGCTCCTCAAACCTAAGCGCCGCCCTTCTCCATAAATCGCCGGTGAGAAAGCTTCCTTTGCCTCGACCTAAATCGCCGGCGTACTCGCGCCGCCGGAAATCTTCACTCCACCGTCGCGTAGCTGTCTTCCTCCGCCAAGTTGGGGTGGAAGATCTGAGCAGACGAACTTCCCAACTTTCTTCTCAGTTAATCGTGTTCTTCACTTGGGTAATTAAAAGTTACTTTTATTACTGCTTTGATTCTCAAATCTTCTTGAAAATCTTCAAAGGTGTTTATTCTTCAAATCTTCACAATATGAACACCTCAAATCTCTTGATTCGTTTCTCTAAGCAATGATTTTCTTCAAGATTCCTCAATTGTGTGGATCCTCGATCTATACAACTCTGGAACCTAAGACAAAAACAGTGAAATTCCTCAAGGCTCATCTGGTCAAAATCCTCAAAACCTGTTCTTTTTGAAAAACCTTACGAAGGCATATGACCTCTCCAAATTCCTCACAACTATACTCTGTTCACATGCAGATGTCATTCTTTGAATCCCTAGGTTCTCATCAACTTAACTCATTTGCAGCGTTCCTCGAAGAAAAACTGCATACTTCTTGAGAGAACTCAATTGTTCAAATTCCTCAAGCTGAAGAACATGGCAGGCAGTAAAGCCACGAGAAGGAGGAAAGAAACCGAGGTTATGACTGCGTTTGAAATCCTGAGAAATCTATCTTGACTCACGGATGAAGAAAACAAAAATCAGCAAAGGTGCGTATTCGGAAAGATTGGCGGAGATGGGCACGGGAATGGAGGGAATACAGATATGTAACTCCTAAGTACATGAAGAAATTACTCTAAATCCTCCATGCCCAAAGCTCCTTTGGCCCTTGGCCAAGTAGCTGATCCCACAAGCATCAAACAAGGTGAGGACTTTCACGATGAATGGGCTAAGCGCCAACAAAATTGGCAAAACAAGCAAAGGAGGCGTGAAGAAATTCAATGAGGATTACGCCGCTACTCTTGCCACGAGGTCTCGGTCAAACCGAGAAATCCATGCAAAGAAGCCTGCTCATAAGCCAAGTGCTTCACCATCACCCCTCCAGACCAAGTTCTCGGCACCCTCCAAGCAAATTCCTCCCTTGCTGCTGCTCCACCAAAGTCCTCAACAGCTCCGTCAAAACCTTGTTCCTGGCACCTAGCTACATGTCAAAGGATTGCTGGCTTCTCCAATTGCCTCGAGGCATTTCGCAAGTTCTCGCCGCTCCCATTTCTTCAACGGCCCGACTCACTTAAGACCAAAGCAATAGTGGACAAGGTCTCGGCCTAGCCAAGGAAGAAACAGGTTGCATTCCATGTGCCTTGATGATGAGGCATCGATGATGAACTTCGGAAATCATCGAGACCTCAAGAAAAGGCCGCTAGAGCCAAAGGCACATTTGTGCCTACTGTTGGATCGAAGAAAATCCTCGACTATATTGATCTCGGCACAAGGAACTCAATACCCTATGCGACCTTCATCGACACGGACAAAGTCATATGTTGACTCACTTCATAGTGAAGAAAATGGAAGTTTGAGAAGGCGAAATCAAAAAGGCTCAATCAGGAAGGAGAAGTTCGAAGAAAAGCGTTGTCAAGATGACACCTAAGGCTTCTCAAAGGTCGATGAAATTCAAGACCTCGGCAAAAACTTGATTCATATTATGCTGATTGGCAAGGCCAAGGTCAGTTGTGAACTGACGAAAAACTTCACCAATGTTGCAGCCCGGTGCAACATGAAATTCCTCGGTGAAGCCTCAAACCCAACTGAAGAACATCCCGGCGATGACATTCAACTTTGCTGATGAAAATGCTAGTTCGGGCTGATGATCCCATTCGGCATGAAGAAATTGCCAAGGCACCCACTAGTTGCGCTGAGCGCTCAAGGCAGGCAAGCTGCATCGGTTCGCTGAAAAACGAACCACATTCCTCGGCTCCTCCTGCGCCAACTCCAACTCCAATTCTTCCTTACGCCTCGATGTGAAGAAAACCAAAGGCTCGAGCAGTACTTTGTGAAAAAAGAAAGCATCAGTGCGTCAGATTCTTGACTCTGAAGAAAATGGGCCTATGACCAGCTCATATGAAAATCCAATTGATGCTGTTCCAATTTCCTCCATATCATCAAAGGAAGTTGTTCCTTTTGGAGAATACTATGAGATCCCAATCGGATCGATGAAGAACATCATTCTTTGCTTCATCGAGCAGATCGATGAAAAATTGAAGTGGATGCAATCCCTTCAACCCCGATCATTCCTCACCTATGCCTCGGTCCCACGTTGAAGAGGCTGGTGTTGAGAAGTGAAGATGAAGATGTGGATATTGGATGCACCACACAAGTGATCAATGATGACTTTTGGGAAAGTGAGCATCCCAATACTCCTCTCTTCACCCGCTCAACAATTCCTCAGTCCCTACACAAACAGTCTAAGTGGACTCTGAAGAAAATCAACCCTGGTTACATGCATGAAGAAATTCCAACCACTAGTCTGATGAAGTGCTCTGCTGATCCTCGTTGCATCTGTTGAGGAACAAGAAATCCCTCACTGAAGAACTGAACTTGCGATTCAGGTGGTGATGCAACTCACGACACCCTCCCGAAAAAACCGTTTTCAAGCAAACAAAGTTCAAGGCTGAAGATTTCTTTGCCGAAACGTGTTCTTCACCGACTATAATCCATATGATTACGCTGCGCATTAGGAAGGCGTTTACGGACTGCCGCCAAGCCAACTTCTATTCTCGGTGCTCTTCAACAAGGATAAAATCTTGATCATGCTCATATTCCTCATGTGGACATGGAATGCTGAAGCTTTGAGCCATCCTCGGTGTTCTTCCTACCAGGACTTCTAATTCTGCCGATATCTATGGCTGGAATGAAGAACTAATTCTTGATTTTATGCAGCGGTGCACATCACGGAGGCCGAAGGCGTGAAATCATGGGTCTTAGATTGGATGAAAAATACTCACTACAAGGCACCGCAACTGAATTGCCCGTGCCCTACCACTCGATCCTCCACTTGATGGTGCGTCGTATCTCTGACGAACGAACTTTCAGATCACTATATGCAAGTCTTGATGAAGCCTTTGAAGCCAAAGCGGCCCCAAGAACCAAATTCCTCGTCAAGGAATTATTATATGTGCCTCGGCTGTCTTCCGGATTGGCGAAGACAATGAGTCCTATCAAAGGCCCGACTTCGAGCGATGAAGAAGTCGTTGGCATCATGAAGAATATGCTTTTCAATATCATCCATGGCGTTCGATCCTTCCATGATTTCTTCATGAGGACTCGGAAAACATAGCTATGTCACCATTTGAATTTGAAGCCTTATCGCCTTGGATTATGAGACTCATCGGGACAAGGTCTTCACTCAATTACAAGGCTGATACTTTGAACCCTTGCAGCTACTTGCCTCCGATTGAAGTCCTCAAGCGGACATTTACCTCGAGATGATGACAAGGGCAAGGCTCTGCTGTGATCGATGAAGCATTGTCCATTGGATGGGCAGTTTACAAACACATCCTACTCCACCAATGATGACTCTACCACATGACTCGGCCTAAATACCTCGATCAAGCAAAGTCCTCAAGCTCGCACCGGTGATGTGATCGTGAGTTACTCCTCGGTCTTCATCGGAAGGTTGATTGTAATCATAAATGGGTCAAGCGTCGTTTGGTACTTTTCTTCACAACATGACCTCAACACACAATGCGTGAAGAAAAACCACTACTACCTCCATGAAACCTTAAGCGCAACAGGGTATTCTTTCACATGTCTCTGATGAAGAAGAAGCGTCAATGGGACTCAAGGAAGAATTTGACTGGTCGCACCTCCTCAAGAAATTCAAGAAGGTAAAGTTCCTTCCTTGGTGGCCAGCTCCTATTCTTCATCTCGCGACAAGATGAAAATGAAGACTTGGAAGACACGGCTGGTCCTACTTCAACAAACAACCCCAACAATCTGGCCTCATCTTCAACTTGAAATTCTTGAGGGCGTTAGTCCTCGGTTCGATCCTTTTGGTCATTTGATGACAAAGGGGGAGAAATTTGAGTTAGTCTTCAAGCGGGTCTAGTTTTTTGCCTTATTAAGTTACAACTCTCGTTCTTCTGAAACTTTTTATTGGATCGAGTTGTAATCTTAAACCCGATGGTGCTTTGATACTTTTGATGCATTATGCTCTTGCACCATGCTCTGATTCTCGTGAGCTCCTTGAAAATCTTCATAGCAAATTGATTTGGGCTCGATACTCTTGATCGTTATTTTGCATACTTTGAATAACATCAAGCACCATATTTCATCATGCATTCCAAATTCTTCATATTATATGACAAATGCGTGTATGAATTACAAGATATGGAGATCTCCATGATTCAATTCTTCAAATGTGCATTGCCTCAAAAGCAAATTCCTCACTATGCACATCTTGGGGAGTTCTTCTATATCTTGCAATCAAATTCCTCATTATCATTATTTACAATTCATATGTTTATCCCGTTGAAAACTTAACCTATATTGTCATCAATCACCAAAAGGGGAGATTGCAAGTGCATCTAGTGCCCTTAGTGATTTTGGTGTATTGAAGACTTATAGGTTAAGTAACTATCGGTTTGTGAGTGTACACATGTCTATAAGTCTATGAGGAGTTTGATATTTGAGAAAGTCGGCCCTAAAATGAAGTTCTTCATCGAAGACTTTGATATTACGAAGACTTTGAAGACTTTGAAAGTGAAGAAATTGGTGTGACCTTGAAGACTTGGTATTCATTTGAGGAACATGAGCGTGAAGACTTTTGTTTCGTGGTTTCATTTTCTCTTTCTGAGTCATAAAACCGTCTTTGTTAAAGAATTAGAAATACTAAGGAAAAATTTCCATGTGATCTCAACTCAAAATCCTACACCTACCAATCCCTTGAGTGAAGCCTTTGGAAATCTCATACAGTTCAGTCAATTTCTTGATGTGAGAGAAGCTCTTACAGTTTTGAGAATTTATTCCCGAGGAGTTAAGAATCGCCGTCCGGACTGCCTACAGTGAGGATCATATGCTGAGAATTTGATATTCAAATTTTCGACCATTCTTTCTTGGGACTGTCCCAAAATATCTTATCCACCTAACGGTCATATCATTCAAGGGCATTTATGTCTTATCATGTCGGGCTGCTCCTAGGCTATAAATAGCCCCCCACAACCACTAGCTGGTTGGCTGCTCCGAGATCTTGACACTTGTCATTTGAGAGCAATCCATCCTCGAGGACTTTGAGGAAAATCATCGAGTGAGGAAAAACCCAAAAACCAAACCCTACAAACCCAAAGTGATTGAGCATCCTGAAGAAATTGATCCTGCGTGGATCCGGCGCTTTTACCTTTGAAGAGTGCTTCTTCCAGACGGTTAGGCGTCATGGTCTAGACATCCAAGAGGAATTGTGGATCGCGGTGACCAAGTCGTGAAGGTTTGGAAATGCTGAAGACTTACCACAGTAATTGGGCCAGTCATGTGACCTTAGTTCAAGGAGAATCGTGAGGACTTGGCGTCTGAGCTGCGTGCTCGGCGCCGGGTGTCGGGACTGTGTGTCCTCGAGTTTAAATACTCGCCGCTCAACCAGGCGTACAACTAAGACAGCGGTTGGAACTGGTCTACCAAATCATTGTCTTCATCAACCTAACTGGTTCTATTTCCTCAACCCTTTCATTTCCTCATTCTTTGTGTTGAGTGTTTGTTCATATCTGTGTTTGAAGACTTTGGTGAAGACTTTCTCAATTTCCTCGTTCAATTTCTTGATCTGTTTGTCTTCATCTTGTGTTATCCTGTGATTACGCTTTACATACCTGTGATTGTTTTCATTTCATCATGATAACTATCGTGTATTCGTTATGCTTACTTCGAGTACTTATTCCCTGCAAGTAGTTCTTCTAAGGAATTTCCTCACGCAAATTCCTCGTGAAGAATTCATAAAATCGCCTATTCACCCCCCCTCTAGTCGATATACGCCTTTCATTCCCGGCAAGACCCTTGCGGGGATAGCCTCAACAGCCCGGCAAGACCCTTGCGGGGCAACCAAACACCAATAGGCGAACCACCCTCGAGCCCAAGGTGTTCACACTATCGACCACGTTGGGCGGGCTCGGGAGGCACCTCGTGGTGGCATGCAGATCTTTGTGAAACATATTCAAAAGAGCGAGGATTAGAAGACGGATCCTCGGCAAAATCCTTCGAGGAACCACAAGACCCTGGCAAGATCCTTGCAGGGGACAACAGCGCATGCAGCAAGGCCCTTGCTTTGGGCCACCCGGAAGCCCTTGCCAAAGGCCGATGAACCTCGAGCCCACACCGAAGTCTCCACCGCCATTCGCATGTGGCTGCTAGCCCAACCAGTGGGCAGGGCACTGCGTGGCAACATCGCTCCAGCCAACTCGGCAAGCGCTGCGTGGCGTCATGCAGATCTTCGTGGGCCCTACCCCGCCACCTCAGCTGCCTACCCTCATGGCACCGCATGCATCCAGCCAAGGCGCGTGTCGGAAGCAAGGAGGAGGCGGTGAAGGGCCAGGGGGCCTCGTTCCGTCCCCAATAAAGCAAGGGACACACAGGCGATGCATTAAATGTGTTTTGTCCATGTCTGACGATAAGCTCGTAGCACTATCTGCCTTTCCTCCTTATGCCTTTGTGGCAGCCCTTTCGACTATAAAGGAGGCCCATGGCGTCTTGGAGAAGAGATTGCTCCTGGAACTACTCAGCCACCGTAGCTAGTTCAAGGGCTCCAAGAACCTCAATACATCCACCAAAAGTAGGACTAGGGTTTCAGCATCCTCGTGGCCGAACACGGGTAGCGATCCTCGTCTTGACTCTGATCCTGCTCTTCTTGCAACCCGTGCCTCGGCAACCATAGTAGGGTTCTTGTGATCCCATAGGTGTCGTTTCCCTTGACATCTTTGGCGCGCCGGTAGGGCACAATTATGAGAATCTGGTCTAGTAGTTGGCCTAGCTTGTCTTCATCGCCATGGCTCCCAAAAGAAGGCGGCCCACGGCATCGGCTCGTCGGGGCAACGGCCGATGCAGTCTGGGACAGCGGCGTCCGAACGAGCTGAGCCGGATCCGCAACACCAGCATCGCCACAGCAGTCGAGCTGGGCGTAACGTTCGCTTCGCCCGGGGCACATCACCATGTCTAAAGATAGGGGGGCCACCCCGGCGCGGGGCCCTCCGGGAATGTCGTCGTGCCACCCGCAGGGGCGCAGCAACCTTCAAAGCCCGCCGATGACCCTGCGCGCCCTTCCCATGGTGTGCCGCAGCAGCGTCCCCCGGTGACCACAGGCACGCCGTGGGAAGAAACCTGTCGTCGTTGCGGGATGAAGGAGTTCAGCATGCCCTTGAAGTCTGGAAAAAATTGCTTCAGCATTTGGGTCATGACGAGCTCCTTCTACGTGGTTAGAAGTTGAAGCATCCACGGTCCACGCGATTGTCGCGCCACCGCTGCGAAGCTTTGCAGCGCGCTGCTCCTCGACTTCCCCTCTGCGGAAGCTCGGCAGTGGAGGCCACCATCCGGAGCCTCATCGCCGTCGCCAACAAAGGCGATCCGTGACCAGGGGCCCTCGGTGGCGCTCACCGAACCACCACATGTCGTTTTGGGAGGACCGGGAGCTGCGGCCCGATACTCTCCTCCTCCTCGCCCGGCCGCCGGCGTTGCCCGTCGTGGCGGCGCTTGATAACATCTCTATAGCACCGTTCGACCTGCGGACCCACGCGACCAGCGCAAGTTCTTTGAGCGAGCTCACGAAGATGCTCGGACCACTATTGGCCCGTGATAGCCACGGTCGGACAAGGGGCGGGACCCTATGGACCACCAACCGGGCGCTCTGGCGGCCTACCTTACAGTGGGCTGCCCGGCCTTTCCGTGAGCTGCGGCAGTTCGATGGTCGTCCCACCGCATGTTCAAGCCCGACATCGAGAAGTACCTTGCAAGACCCATCCGTATGAGTTCCTCGGCATCTACACCATCGTGATGCGGGGCGCTCGCGTCGACAAGGTGCTTGCCAATTATTTCCCGGCCTGAAGCCTAATGTTATGTCTTGGTTGATGCAATTGCCGGTGATTCCATTTCTTCTTGGTGGATCTGTGCCATGAGTTCGTTGGCGCCTTGAGAGAGGCCACCATGCTCATGGCTAGGCGGTGATCGCATATCATTCCCGGAAGGAAGGAAACCCTGCACAAGTACATCGAGAGGTTCAGCCTGTGCGATTACAACATCTGACGTTCATCCGCCGCTGTGATCAGCGCATTCCATCGAACGTCTTGCAACAAGGATCGCAAAAGCTAGCGATGACCAAGGTTAAGGATGTGGGCGAACTCTCGTTACGGCGATAGATGCGCCCGGGCTGAAGAGGAAGGAAGTACCTCGGCGAAGCGCCGGCATGAAACCGACTCTGCCGGCGAAGGCGCCACCACCCGATGAAGAAGGGCGGCGTCACAATAGGAGGCAAAAGGGCAAGGTCGTACTTGCCATTGAGGATCCGATGACACTGGCGCTGCCAAGAAAGGTCAAAGCGGATGGTCGGCAAGGATTGCTGGGTGCGTCGCTGCCAGACAACGTGCCGACAAGCGAGGGGCTCCGAAGCGATCTTGCAAGATCCACCGCACCAAGGCCCGATCTCGAGCGTCGACAAGTCAAGCTGCTTGCTGAAAAGCAAAAGGCCGGTAGAAAGCGGGACAAGGAGAAAGGTCGGGGGGGCCGAGGATCCGGCAAGAAGCGTGGCCAAAAAACCGCCCGGCAGGACAACCAGCAAGAGAGGCCTGCCCGGGCGTGACAAAAAACAAGAAGATGATGATCACGGCGAGGGCGGGAGTCCGGTGACCAAAGTTCGAGAAGGCTAAAGGGGCGTGTCGTCGATGGTGGTGCCTTGCATACTTC
>JAHIAM010020055.1:0-20612 GCA_021605205.1 Aegilops longissima
GGGCTTTGCCTAAGCTCGCGATGATATGACTTCTCCGGCGGGGCCGCCTAAGCTCATGACGATATGACGAAGTGGAATATGGTGGAGGGGCACCGCTTACGGCTAAGGCGATCCGTAGATCAACTTGTGTGTATGGGGTGCCCCCTGCCCCGTATATAAAGGAGCAAGGGGTGCGGCCAGCCCAAGGAGGCGCTGGAGAGTCCTACTCCCACGGGTAGGACTCCCCCCTCCTAGTTGGATTAGGATTGGAGGAGGGAAGAGGGAAGGCGCGCCCCCCCTCTCCTTGTCCTATTCGGACTAGAGGGAGGGCGCTGGCCTGCCTGGCGGCCCTTCCTCTTCTCCCTATGGCCCATCAAGGCCCATAGACCCCCGGAGTTCAGTAACCCCGGTGTTCGGTAACTTCCTTTTTCATCGGAACCTTTCGAAGTCAAACATAGGCTTCAATATATCAATCTTTATGTCTCGACCATTTGAGACTCCTCGTCATGTCCGTGATCACATCCGGGACTCGAACAACCTTGGTACATCAAAACTTATAAACTCATAATGAGCTCGCCGAAGCGTTAAGCGTGCGGACCCTCGGGTTCGAGAACTATGTAGACATGACCTAGAACCATTCTCGGTCAATAACCAATAGCGGAACCTGGATGCCCATATTGGTTCCTACATATTCTCTGAAGATCTTTATCGGTCAAACCGCATAACGATATCGTTTGTTCCTTTTGTCATCGGTATGTTACTTACCGAGATTTGATCGTCGGTATCAATACCTAGTTCAATCTCGTTACGGTAAATCTCTTTACTCGTTCCGTAATACATCATCTCACAACTAACTCATTAGTTGTAATGCTTCAAGGCTTATGTGATGTGTATTACCGAGAAAGGCCTAGAATACCTCTCCGACAATCGTAGTGACAAAACCTAATCTCGAAATCGCCAACCCAACAAGTACCTTTGGAGACACTGTAGTACTCCTTTATAATCACCCGATTCGTTGTGACGTTTGGTAGTACCAAAGTGTTCCTCCGTAAGCAGGTTGCATAATCTCATAGTTACAGGAACATGTATAGGTCATGAAGAAAGCATTAGCAATATACTAAGCGATCAAGTGCTAAGCTAACGGAATGGGTCATGTCAATCACATCATTCTCCTAATGAGGTGATCCCATTAATCAAATGACAACACATGTCTATGGTTAGGAAACACAACCATCTTTGATTAATGAGCTAGTCTAGTAGAGGCATACTAGTGACTATCGTTTGTCTATGTATTCACACATGTATTATGTTTCGGTTAATACAATTCTAGCATGAATAATAAACATTTATCATGGTATAAGGAAATAAATAATAACTTTATTATTGCCTCTAGGGCATATTTCCTTAGTCTCCCACTTGCACTAGAGTCAATAATCTAGATTACAGTAATGATTCTAACACCCATGGAGTCTTGGTGCTGATCATGTTTTGCTTTCGTGGAAGAGGCTTAGTCAGCGGGTCGCAACATTCAGATCCGTATGTATTTCAAATCTCTATGTCTCCCATTTGGACTTGGTCCCGAATGGAATTAGGCGTCTCTTGATATGCTTGGTCCTCTTGTGAAATCTGGATTCCTTTGCCAAGGCAATTGCACGATATTGTCACGGAAGATCTTCATCGGTCCCGATGCACTAGGTATGACACCTAGATCGGAAATGAACTCTTTCATCCAGACTCCTTCATTTGCTGCTTCGAAGCAGCTATGTACTCCGCTTCACATGTAGATCCCATACGGCGCTTTGTTTAGAACTGCACCAATGACAGCTCCACCGTTTAATAAAAATCGTATCCGGTTTGCGATTTAGAATCGTCGGATCGGTGTCAAAACTTCATCGGCGTAACCATTTCGACTAGCTCTTTGTCACCTCCATATCGAGAAACATATCCTTAGTCCTTTTCGGTATTTGGATGTTCTTGACCGCTGTCGATGATCCACTCTGGATTACTTTGGTACCTTCCTGCCAAGCTTACAGCTAAGCATCGTCAGTCGGTACACATTGCATACATGATAGAGCCTATGGCTGAAGCATAGGGAACATCTTTCATTTTCTCTCTATCTTCTGCTGTGGTGGGGCATTGAGTCGACTCAATCTTACACCTTTGTCTGGTAAAAACCTTTCTTTGCGATCCATTTTGAACTTCTTCAAAACTTTATCAAGGTATGGCTTTGGAAAGTCAATTAAGCGTCTTGATCTATCTCTATAGATCTTGATGCCCAATATAACACTTCACGGGTCTTTCATTGAAAACTTTTATTCAAGTATCCTTTTATGCTATCCGAAATTCTATATCATTTCCAATCAATAATATATCCCATATAATATAGAAATGCTCTGAGCTCCCCTCACTTTCTTGTAAATCGGGCTTCTCCAAAGTCTATAAAAATATCTTTGATCACACTATCAAAGCGTTTATTCAACTCGAGGGAGGACCATAAATTGATCGTGGAGCTTGCACACTTTTAGCACCTTTGGATCAACAAAACCTTCGGTTGCATCATATACAACCTTCTTCTAGAAATCCATTCAAGAATGCAGTTTTTACATCCATTTGCCAAATTTCATAATCATAAAATCGGCAATTGCTAACATGATTGGACAGACTTAAGCATCGCTCGGTGAAAATCTCATCGTAGTCAACCCCTTGAACTTGTCGAAAACCTTTACGCAACAAGTCGAGCTTTGTAACATTACATTACCATCGGCGGTTTCTTCTTAAAGATCCATTTATTCTCAATGGCTTGCCGATCATCGGGCAAGTCAACCAAAATCCATACTTTGTTCTCATACATGGATCCCATCTCAGATTTCATGGCTTCCAGCCATTTTGGGAATCTGGGCTCACCATCCTTCTTCATAGTTTGTAGGTTCGCCATGGTCAAGTAAATGACTTCGAATAGGATTACCGTACCACTCGGGGTATTTTACTCGGTTGACCTCTGATTCGTGTAACTTGATCTGGCTTCATGAATCATCATTAGTTTCCTCACTAATTGGTGTAGTTGTCCGGGAACCATTTCTTGTGATGAACTACTTTCAATAAGGGAGCATATCATTATCTCATCAAGTTCTACTTTCCTCCCTCACTTCTTTGAGAGAAACTCCTTCTCTAGAAAGGATCCAATTTACGAAAACCTTGCCTTGGATTGTGATAGAAAGTTACCCAGGGTCTTTTGGGTATCCTATGAAAACATTTCTCCGATTTGGGTTGAGCTTATCGGTTGAAGTTTCTTCACATAAGCATCAACCCCAAACTTTAAAGCGACAACTTTGGTTTCTTGCCAAACCACAGTTCATCGGTGTTCTCAGCGGTTTAGATGGTGCCCTATTTAGCGTGAATCGGCGTCTCTAAAGCATATCCCCAAAGGATAGCGGTAAATGTAGAGACATCATAGATCGCACCATATCAAGTAAAAAACGATTACCCGTTCGGACACACCATTTCTTGTGGTGTTGGGTGGCGTGATTCGAAACTATTCACATTGTTTCAAATGTAAACCAAACTCTAACTCAAATATTCTCCTCCACGATCCGATCGTGAAACTTTATTTTCTTTTCGATGATTTTCCACTTCACTCTGAAATTCTTTGAACTTTTCAAATGTTTGATTTGTGTTTCATTAAGAATATCCATATCTGCTCAAATCATCTGTGAAGGTGAAAAATAATGATACCTGGCGTGCCTCAACATTCATTGGACCACAAACATCATGTATGATTTCCAACAAATCATTTTCGCTCCATAGTTGGAGGCGGCGTTTTGGTCATCTTGCCCAAGGCCGGTTACAAGTACCAAGTGATTCATAATCAAGTGATTCGAAGCCCATCGATGGAGTTTCTTCATCGTTTACCGATATGACCTAAGCGGCGATCCACAAATAAGTTGCATTATCATTATCAACTCTCATCTTTTGGTTTCAACACTATGAATATGTGTATTACTACTATCGAGATTCAATAAAATAGACCATTCTTCAAGGGTGCATGACCATAAAGATATTACTCATATAAATAGAACAACCATTATTCTCTGATTTAAATGAATAAGTCTGCATAAAAAGATCCGGATATAATGTTCATGCTCAGGGGCACCAAATAACAATTATTTAGGTCTAAAACTAATCCGAAGGTAGATGTAAGGTGCGTGCGGGCGATCACATTGACTTTGGAACCTTTCCCACGCGCCGTCACCTCGTCCTTTGCGGTGCTTCGTCTATTTGTAGTCCCTTTTGAGTTGCAAATATTAGAGAACTGTATCAAATACCGGTGCTACTGGCTTAAGGTACAATCAATAACATGTATATCACATATACCTTTTTCACCTTGCCATCCTTCTTATCCGCCAAATACTTGGGGGTTCGCTTCGGGTCGGTCGCTTGCGGTAAAAACCTCGATTTGGGCTTAGGTCCAGACTTGGGTTTCTTCTCTTGACAGCAACTTTCTTGCTGTTCTTTTGAATTCCTTTCTTCTTTCCTTTGCCCTTTTTTGAAACTAGTGGTCTTGTTGACCATCAACACTTGATGCTCTTTCTTGATTTCTACCTCCAGCTTTTAGCATTGCGAAGAGCTCGGGAATTGTTTTGGTCATCCCTTGCATATTATAGTTCATCACGAAGCTCTTGTAGCTTGGTGGCGTGATTGGAGTTCATCAATGACACTATCATCCGGAAGATAACTCCGGTTGAATCAAGTGATTATTAACCCGGACATTTTGAGTATATGTTCCGGAACTATTCTCCTCCATCTTGCAGCTATAGAACTTATTGGAGACTTCATATCTCTCAATCCGGGCATTTGCTTGAAATATTAACTTCAACTCCTGGAACATCTCATATGCTCCATAGCGTTCAAAAGCGTCGTTGAAGACCGGTTCTAAGCCGTAAAGCATGGCATGAACTATCGAGTAGTCATCGCTTTGCTTTGGCGTTCCTGTCGTTGCTCTGGGGCACACCGGCCTTCCGGGCGTAATTCTTACGGCGCAATGAGGATAATCCTCAAATTCGGAACCGTCCGTGTAATTCTACCATCATCTTTCAATTTGCTTTCTCAAGGAAATTAAAATTCAGCGGAACAACACGAGCCATCTATCTGTAAACATAGACAAGCAAAAATACTATCGGTACTAAGTTCATGATAAATTTAAGTTTAATTAATCATATTAAAAACCTCCCACTTAGGCGACATCTCTCTATCATCTAAGTGATTCGTGATCCAAATCAACTAAACCATGTCCGATCATCCGTGAGATGGAGTAGTTTCAATGGTGAACATCACTATGTTGATCATATCTACTATATGATTCACGCTCGACCTTCGGTCTCCGTGTTGAGGCCATATCTTTATATGCTAGGCTCGTCAAGTTTAACAGTATTCGCGTGTAACTTTTGCACCGTTGTAGATGGACGTAGAACTTATCACCCGATCATCCGTGGTTGCGGTCTGAACTTTTAGCGTTGCATACTCGGGAGAACACCTCTTGATTATTTTAGTGAGAATCATCTTATAATGCTACCGTCAATCAAGCAAGATAAGATGCATAAAGGATAAACATCACATGCAATCAATATAAGTGATATGATATTCATCATCATCTTGTGCTTGTGATCTCCATCGAACACGTCATGATCACCATTCACCGGGCGACACCTTGATCTCCATCGTAGCATCGTTGTCGTCTCGCCAACTATTGCTTCTCGACTATCGCTCTGCTTAGTGATAAAAAAGAATTACATCTTTGCATTTCATACAATAAGCGACAACCATATGGCTCCCCCGATTCCGATAACTTGGTTACAAAACATGATCATCTCATACAAAAATAAATATTTGCCAATCACTCCCTGCCCAAAACAATTACTCCCACTTTGGTTTTGCAAAAAGGTGGCGTCCTCAAACCTTTTTGTGCAAGTTTTCAAGTTGGGCTGTTTTAACCTTGAGGACCGTTCCTCGCAACAAAAACCACCCGCGGTATTTGCAAAGTTTGGCGGTAAACCTCGCAAGGCGGCGTAAGCCCCCTTATTCAATAGGAAAAAGACACGGTCAACTTTAGCCCAACTAGTGCTCCGTGACAGCTGCTAAAACCGGCTGGATCCCTTTTGGGGCTTAATTTCAAAAAACCGCCCGAAAAGGTATGGCATCGGAGGGATGCTTATATCGGCCCCAAACCAACTTGTGTTCTCTCTTCCATGACCATCCAAGTAAAACCATCCGGTTTGCCTT
Source organism: Aegilops longissima (assembly GCA_021605205.1). Lineage (NCBI taxonomy): Eukaryota > Viridiplantae > Streptophyta > Magnoliopsida > Poales > Poaceae > Aegilops > Aegilops longissima. The sequence goes on from JAHIAM010020055.1 coordinate 6,256, forward strand.
GTTGGGTGGCCCGTGGAAATTCAAAATTCCTCCCAAGGCTGGTGGGATGATAGCCCGGGGGGGGTTTCCGTCCCGTAACCTCGGGGGCCCCCGCCCGACGTATACTGGAATTGGTGGAGGGAGCCGGCTAAGAATGACCGTAGAAACGTTGGGGCCCCCTCCCCGATTAAAGGGCAAACCCCCAAAGGGCCGTGGGGATCCCCGGACTCCCCCGGGAAGGTTGGAGGGGGGGGAAGGGTTCCGTCCTACGGCTGAGGGGAGGTCGGCCCGGGCTTTCTTCTCCCATGGACGGTAGACCCCCGGCGCCCCGGGCGTAACCCTGTTTACGGAATTTGAAGTAAAATGGTTAAAATCAACTTTATTCCAAAGACTCTCGTCATTCGTGATCATCCGGGACTCAACAACCTTGGTAATCAAAACTTATAAACTCATTGAACTATCCCGAAGCGTTAAGCGTGCGGACCCTCGGGTTAGAACTATTGACATGACCTAGAACCATTCTCGGTCAATAACCAATAAAACCTGGATGCCCATATTGGTTCCAATATTCTCTGAAGATCTTTATCGGTCAAACCGCATAACGATATCGTTGTTCCTTTTGTCATCGGTATGTTACTTACGAGATTGATCGTGGTATCAATACCTAGTTCAATCGTTCGTGAATCTCTTTACTCGTTCCTAATACATCATCTCACAACTAACTCATTAGTTGTAATGCTTAAGGCTTATGTGATGTGTATTACCAAGAAGGCCTAGAATACCTCTCCGGCAATCGGATGACAAAACCTAATCTCGAAATCCCAACCCAACAAGTACCTTTGGAGACACTTAGTACTCCTTTATAATCACCCGTTACTTGTGCGTTTGGTAGTACCCAAAGTGTTCCTCCGTGCGGGTTGCATAATCTCATAGTTACGGGGAACATGTATGGTCATGAAGAAAGCATTAGCAATATACTAAGCGATCAAGTGCTAAGCTAACGGAATGGGTCATGTCAATCACATCATTCTCCTAATGAGGTGATCCCATTAATCAAATGACAACAATGTCTATGGTTAGGAAACAATCCATCTTTGATTAATGAGCTAGTCTAGTAGAGGCATACTAGTGACTATCTTTTGTCTATGTATTCACACATGTATTATGTTTCCGGTTAATACAATTCTAGCATGAATAATGAACATTTATCATGGTATAAGGAAATAAATAATAACTTTATTATTGCCTCTAGGGCATATTTCCTTAACTCTTTGCGAGCTAAATCTTGCCTTTAAGTCGGCCTTCGGTTTGCTACTCCCCGGATCAAGTCCCCGGATGTCCCGTGAATTCAAACTTCAAATCGACGGCGGCGGGCGTACTTTTCGATCCTCCGGATTGGGGCGTGGCCCGATCGGCCGAATCAAGATCTGTCAGGAAAAAGTCTCACCTGGACCCGTGTTGATGATGGTGAAGGCCATCAACATATCGGTGGCGACCCAGGAGGAACTCTCAATGAAAGCACCAATGTCGTTGTCAAAACCGGGGATCTGGGTAAGGGGTCCCACTGCGTCTAGGCGGATGGTAAGGGAGACAAGGGACCGATGTTTTACCCAGGTTGGGCCCTCTTGATGGAGGTAAATATGTCCTTGATTAATATTGATGATGTGTGTTACAAGTGGATCTACCACGAGATCAAAGAGGCTAAACCTAGAAGCTAGCCTATGGTATGATTGTTGTTGTCCTATGGACTAAAGCCATCCGGTTTATATAGACAGGGAGGGCTAGGGTTACCAAGTCGGTTACAATGGTAGGAGATCGACATATCCGTATCGAACTTCCTTCCGCAAGGGAAGTCCCATCCGGACCGGGCGAAGTCTTCAATCTTGTATCTTCATAGTCTTGGAGTGGCCGATGATGATAGTTTAATCGGACACCCCCTAATCGGAACTCCCTCAAACCTCCGTTGTAAAAAGGTCAACCTCAACTGCAATGTGGGTAAACTTTAGTAGTATCCCTTGCCGAAATGGGCTAAGTGGGCCTCTAAGTTTTTAAATTTCTGAAATAGTTATTGGGCCCCAATATAGACTAAATTCACAATCCCCCCGGATCGAGCACAAAAATTTGCCTTTGGTTCCAAAACATTGTTTTATATCCCTCTGCGGTGGAACTATTAAGTTGAAATTCCACCTAGAACTCCTACACTATAAAACGAGCATGGCGGGCCTTGACACGTTTTCTTGAATCTAGCTTCAAAAAGCCTTGACCCCGTCTGTGGGTCTTACCCGCGGGTGGACTTATCGTCATACTTTCCTTTCATGAGTTTACTAGAAGAACCCCCTCATAGTTGCATTTTGACAATCGGACCCTATATTTCGTTCTTCAAAAGATGTTCGCGGGACAACATTCCCCTTAACAACCACTTGAACACAAAATATCATCAATCCATGCGTTAGGAAATTTTCTTCAAGTGGTATTGTGAATAGTAAGGGATACTCTCCTCTCGGTTGACCAACGCTTGTCTTCCATCCAATTCCGGGATCTTGATCAAAATGAATTACTCTGAACAACTCATATTGTGGGTCTCATACCCGCCCTTGATGCATTATCTATCAATTCGGATAGACCCTTAGTAAAAGGATCTACCAGATTTTTAGGGTTTGGATATAATCCAGCAAATAACTCAGTTTTCATTTTCTGGAGACTTTAACCTTCTGAGCGTGTCTTGATGACTTATGTTATCCTTTGAGATCTCCTTTAGATCCAGTTTGATTATCAGTTCATAAGGACACAGTGAGGTTTCTCAAAACCCCAAGTCATTCAAGGCAACCAATCTTTCAACGTATTTTGTCTTTGTGAGTTTGCTTCCATTGTTGACCTCGTTAGATGGGCCCCAAAACTTCAAAGCAGCGCCACCTCCATGAGTAAACATATCCCTTTCTGGCCTTTATCCATCGCTCAGTCCATTTTGATTACTATACCCTTCAAGCACCTTTGGTGCCCGGTGTAGTAATTCCATAATTTGCAATGCCTTTCAAATAAAAAACTCTCTCTGGACTTTCAATCATCTCCTGGTTTGAGACAAACCATTCGGTTTGCTAACAGCAAAAAGATTAGTCTTGTACGCTAAAACATAGCGACCAATAAAGAAATACTTCAATTGATCCTGCAATTCTTGATTCTTTGAAAGCCACGCTACATCATAGGTGTTGGAGGGCTTGCGTCACTATAATAAGCACTCAAAATCTTTCCCTAGTGAGATCGAAACAATGTAATCCCACCATCATCATCTCTCAACAACGATGTTGAAATGACATCACCCTCCTAAATCCTTCATCTCAAAAAGCGAGATGAAAATCCTTGACCTCCTTAATAACATTTGATTTGTTCCAAAAATCGTATGCCATCAACATACAAGCAAGCATAACTCCCTCGCCCCCCGGCGATATACACACATTTTAACCGTTACAACAAACCTGCAGTTTAAGTTCTTCCGAACTTCTCATCCCTTTTTTGGGTGCTTGCTTGGTCCGTACAAAGACTTCAACCCGCCACTTTCCTTCCTAACCATCTATTACAAACCCATCTGGTTGTTCCATATAAATTTCCTCATCCAACTCCCATTGGAAAGCAGTCTTAACATCCATCGTGAGCAGAAGACCATGTGGGGCAGCTAGTAAGTAGAACTGAATAGTGGGTAGGATGGTGATAAGTATCAAAAGAAGTCTTCACCTTCCTTTTGGGTATAACCCTTAGCCAGACGGCCTTGTACTTTTGATGGTACCATCAGGCCTAAGCTTCTTCTTGAATACCCATTTATCCTTGGTTTGCCATAAGGGGATCGTTATCTCCCAAGTTTCTTGCAGATGGAATCCATCTAGCCTGAACTCTTCCTTCATGGTCGGCATCTTGGATGCATAGGCCTCGAAATAAAGGCGGGTGTCATCTATGAGATACACAAAAATCATCACCAAAGGACTTTGCAATCCTCTTCTCTTGCTCCTAGTAGGAACTTCATTTTCTCCTCCCGGGACTTTCAAAGTGTTCCATCGAAAGAGGTTGGAATTGTAATGGTTCCTGATTAAATGAATAGGCATCTCGATTATATGAGGTAATACCCTTCATGGGAAAGATATCTTCAAAAAATGCATCATTAAACTCTACCTCAGTTTTAAACCAGAATCTATGAATGCTATAAAATCATATCAGGAAAAACTCCCGATTTGGTCAAGCTTCCTTCGGAATTGGAACTTGACTTTCGAAACAACCCCATTTACTGATAAAGAGTTTAACCTTTTCCTCCCATTCCCAAATGGGTTATCTCTTTGTTCTTTGTGGGGGTCGATTTGGGGCATGACAAACATCAATATCGCCTCCCCCACCATGCCTTGGAGACCGATGTACGACATGGGTTAACAAATAGTTGGTCAGTTCTTTCTTCCACCCCATTTTGGGGGTGGTAGGGAGGCATCCTCTCATGGACTATACCATTTCCTTTAAAAGCATCAAATTCATTGGAAAATACTCTCCCCAAATGGGACCTAAGCCTCTTGATTTTTGATCAAGTTGTTGGCGACGACCAAAATGGATCAAGTCTCACCCTGGATCGTTCTTTGACACCCCACAGTCGAAGGATTTATAGCGAGTAGCAATCACACTTATTACATTTGTCCACAAGGGCGAATACAAAATATGGCAAGGCCATCTAATAATAACGGAAGCTTGGAAGATAAGCGGTCCATCAACTCCAACGGCATGAGTATAGAACCACGACCTAACACCTTACTTTGCGAAAATGCAGCGTGAAAAGTTGCAGCCAACATTGACACATGGAATATCTTGGCAATGTAACACATAAAACAATGAATGAATAAGCCTAACACTGCAATATGGCTGGTGGTAAGGCTCTCTGTTTTTGCATAAAGCTGATTTTTACATCAAAGGAATAATTTTTTTAACTATCATGGTGGTTGTTAAACATTGAGAATGGTTGAAGCATCCTCAATCCCAATTAAAAGTACTCATCAAAACCCAATAACTTTTATTTAGAAGTAACATGTTGAGATTCCATGATATTCAATTACGGATACTCAAATTGTCCATAACGGGACACGGCTAATCATGATTAGTTTATACACTCTGCGGAGGTTTCCTTTTCCCCACAAGACTCGATCGCCTCCTTGGTTCTCCCTTTCATGGTGTTTGACGGGGAGACATAGTCTTTCAAGCCTCCCTTACAAATGGGTGAACCGTACCAACCTACATCCCCTACATCAGCTAGCCTACCGTAGAGTTAGACTTAGTCAACTCCGGAGCCCATAATTGGCTTGTGGCTGCACGGAAGTTTCGTTTGAATAATCTTATGATCCCTTAGAGCAAGGTGGCGGTCCGAAGAAATCGGCAAGTCTGATGGAAACCAGGTGCCTCAATCCACCCGGATGTGTGTTTAGGTTGCCACCTTAGATAAACCATTAATTAACAATCTCACATTCATGGATATTCACTCACCCAATCCCGTCTACTAGCATAGCATGGCATGAACAAGCAAGCGTAGAAGTAACTCCCAAGGTTTCATAAGTAAAACAGGTAATGGTACTACCTCAATCTACTTCCCAAACCCACAATTTAATTAGATCCTAATCATGCAAGTGTTTGAGGAATAGATCTAATGCATAAAACTGGGTATGAAGAGTATGATCAAAGTGTTACTTGCCTTTTGGATGATCGAGTCCTAGAGATTGAAGTAACAAGCGGCGCCTCGGGTGATCTACGGACAAACAACAAGCATACAATAAGTACTCATCTAATGGAAATCTGAATAAAAGATCTAACGGAAAGTTCAACTTAAGAACCACTGTTGCAAAAGAATCGAATCAAAATAAACTCCGAAAGTGAAACTCGAGGAAACGACTCGGTTTAGCAATCTGAAATTAGGTCAAAATTTCCAGTGGCAAAACTCTGTGAAAGTAGGGTATGCGGGTTTTTCTGAAACTCGGAGCGAATTGATTCCGATAAGCGGCGGAAATAAAACAGTTTTGAAAATCGGATCGAAATCAAATCGAAAAATAGGGTTAAATCCGATTAAAAAAACGCGAGCGGTTTAAATAGGGACGTTTTAGAAAGAATCCAGGCGTTCATTGAAGCGAGCGTTGGTGAGCGTTCTTAAAAAGCCGAAAAAATAAAACCAATCTAGGTTTTTTAAAACGAACAATTTTTTAAATAAAACCGGATCGGTTCAAGGGAAAACGGATCGGGCGGGGCTACCTCGGTGATCTCTCGGCGAGGCTCCGGTCCGGCTCGGCGGGCGGGGTCAGGGCGGTGGGGTGGGCAAGGGCGTCCTTGGCAGGGGTCGGCCGGGTGGGCTCTGGGAGGGAAGGCGGTTATAAAAGGGGGGGGGAGGAGGCGGGGGGCGGGACTCGGGCGGGCTCCCGTCTTGGGGCGCCCGTGGGGGAGGAGGGGGGGGGGGAAGGGCGGGCTGGCTTTGGGCGTGGGCCTCGCCCGGCCAATTTTTTAAAATAAATTTAAACCAAATAAATTTAAAAAATACCAAATGAACTCAAATTAAATAAAACAAATTTTCCCGACTCCTAAAATAGTGAACAAAATGAACTTTAAAAAACACAAACATATAAATTTTAAAATGCTCATTTTGCCTAACAAAATAAATCTTCAAAACCAAATTTGGTTTATTTATAATATCTTCATTTTCCTAATTGTTTGGGAAATCATATTATTCCCTCTCAAAATATTTTTATAGGAAAACTTTATGAAGATAATTTAAATAAATCAAATGATCCTATTTTCAAAATTTGGAAATCCCAAATAGAAAAATGAAACTTCAACTCTCTCGAGGGTCCTTGAGTTGCGTGAAATTTCTAGGATCGGAAAAATCGGAAAATATGATATGCATGATGACCTAATGTATAACATTCCAAATTGAAAATTTGGGATGTTACAAACCTACCTAAGATGAATCTATCGAGATTGGGTTCTAGAAAATAGGTGAGGTGGTCCTTGCAAAACTTCCTCTCTTTCCCGGTGGCTTCATCCTCGGTGTGGTGGCTCCTTGAACTTTGCAAAACTTGATAACCTTCTTTGGGTAACTCTGCTGGCATAATCGAGAATCTTAAGCGGTTTTCCTCATATGTCAAGTCATCCTTCAACTGAATTGCTTCGGTGGTTTGTGTCTCTTGGTACCTCTGCTATCTGGGTGACATTTCTTCAGCTGAAACATGGAATACATCATGAACTCCAAGTCCTTGCAATTCCAACTTATAAAACTTCTCCCATGTTGCAAAATCTTATATGGTCAACAAAGCGGGGTGCTAACTTTCCTTTAACTCCAAAGCGCAACTCCTCGAGCGGGGATACTCGAGAATACTCTGTCTCCAACTTCATACTCAATCGCTGCGCTTTGAATCGGCATAGCTCTTACATGCAGGTGGGCTACCTTGAGCTGTCTCGAATCAACAACTTCTTTGGACTCCTTAATCAAATCTGGTCCAAACAAGGCGATCTCGGTTTAGTCCCATGACAATGGTGTCCTGCACCTTCTTCCATACAAAGCCTCGAAAGGTGCCATCTTAAGCTGGTTTGTAGCTTTTTGTAGGAAAATTCTGCATCGGCAAATTATCATCCCCTAGATCCATAATCTAGTGCACAAGCTCTGCATGTCCTCCAAAATCTGATTGACTCTCTGGTCTCCATCGGTCTGGGTGGAATGTCTTTGAATTCAATCGGGTTCCCAATGTTTCGTAAGCTGGTTCCAAAATTTTAAGTAAACTGGGTTCCTCTGCGTCTGATGCTCCTCGGAACTCCGTGTAAGCACACAATTCTGGTCATGTATATCTTTGCCAACTTACCTGCTATAGGTAGTCTTTTTGGAATGAAATGAGCTACCTTGGTCAAGCATTGACTATGACCCAAATCGAGTCATATCTGAGCGGGTCTTTGGCAAACTGTGATGAAATCCATGCCTAGTTTATCCACTTCCATTGTATCGGCAATGGTTGTAACAATCCTGCGGCCGATGTTCCTTTACTTTACATCTGCAAAGCTACATACTCCAATATCCTTCTTCATTCCGGTCCACGGAAAATATTCTTCAAATCCAAATACATCTTGGTATTTCTGGGTGAATCGAATAGGGTGAATCATGGGCTTCTTGTAAAATCAACTTCCGATCTACGGGTCATTGGGCACATAAAACGGTCTTCAAACCATAGGGTATCGTGCTCATCCTCCGAAATCCTTTAGCTTTTCCTTTGCTCATTTTCTCCTTTATAGAAACTTCCTTACCCTTTTGGGCTTCTGATTTTGTCCATCGTTATTTGAATCTCAATCTGCTACATAGCCTCTGGAACTATTTCCAAACATAGCTCTCGAAGGTCCTCGGCTAACTCATTTATTCCTCCCATCATTAGGGTATTGGCGTGGCTCTTACGGCTCAATCGTCCTCGACATTAGCCTTTCGGGGTGATAATGCAATCTCATATCATAATCCTTGATTAGCTCTAACCATCTCCTATCAGATTCAATTCATACGGTGAAGATGTACTTCAAACTCTTGTGATCCATATACTTCACAATGATTTCCAATGGAAAATGTCTCCACGTCTTCAAGGCATCTGGCTGCTAACTCCAAATCATGGTGGCATAATTCAACTCATGGGGCTTAAGTTTTGAAGCATCTGAAACAACTCTTCCTTCCTGCATAAGCCTTCCAAGTCCTCGGCGTGAGCGTTAATAACCTCATAATCCTTAGTTTGATCGGCAATATCAAAAGCGGTGAGGTAACCAATCTTTTCTTCAACTCTGAAAACTTGCCTCCACGTCCCGGTCCATATGAATTTGTTTTCCTTCTTCAACAATTCATCAAGGCTTTGCAATCCTTGAAATTCTCAATGAATCTTGGTAGTATCCTGCGAGTCAAAACTCGAATCTCTCAAGCTCGTTGGTGCTTCCCAATTTTCTGGTCTCAACTTTTGTGGGGTCCTGCTATCCCTTCTCCGGATATAACATGTGAAATCCAACTTTTTAGCCAAAACTCACATTCTGAACTTGGCATACAAGGGTGTTCCCTCGGTTTCTCAAAACCAATCTCAAATGTTCCTTTGTTCCTCTTCATTCTTGAGAAAATCAAAATGTCATCAATGAACACCAGCGAACTTGTCCAAAACTCCATAAACACTTTGTTTCAGGTTCATGAAATAGGCTTGGGCGTTAGTTAGTCAAATGACATAACGGTATACTTCGTCCATATCTTGTGGTAAATGCTGTCTTGGGTATATCTTGCTCCCGAATCTTCAGCGATGGTACCACGATGCAAAGTCGATCTTGAAAACACTGGCTCCTTGGCGATCAAGCAGATCATTTATCATCGGTGGGTACTTGTTCTTGATTGTTACTTCATTCAATCCACGTAATCAACAACCATTCTCAACGATCCATCCTTCTTCTCCACTAACAAAGCGGGTGATCCCCAAGGTGAAGAACTTGGGAATAAAACCTTTATCAATAGTTCCTTAATCGCTTCTTGATTTCCGCCAAATCCTTTGCGGGCATCCTGCGGTCGTTTGATATCGGGCCTGTTCAGGCCAGCTCGATCAAAAACTCAATGTCTCTATCCGGGGCATTCCGGCAACTCTTAGGAAATACATCGGGATAATCCTTTCCCTCCCGATAAACCAATTAACTTTTCTCCTCGGCTCGTGGTGATCTATAATCCTTCTTCCACGGTGTGGTGAGCAAAATTGACCTTGTGGTACAATCTATGTTTCCTCCATACTTTGATAACCAATCCACCTAATATCCATCAATCCTTGGGATTCGAACTTTAGTGCGAGGGAAAAATAGTGTCCAATCCTTATGGGTCGATCCACCATTTACTAGCCATTACTCTGCTCGGGTGAGGTTACTAGCATGGGTGACCTAAGGGCTTGGGTTGGTAACGTACTTATCCACAAATCCCTTGATATGTATGAATCGATGCACGTTCAAAAGAACAACTGGTAAATACAACCAAAAACTTACGATTCTTTCGGGCTGATCTTCAACCTCCTCCACATCAATGTGGTTCACTTGTCCCGTGAAAGGTTGGGCTTCTTTCGAGCTTCCATTGCCATTTCCATTCGGCCGGCGTCATTTGCATAATGCCCGTCTTGCGGCACTTAAAGCAAGTAATGTGACTCGGTCTACCTTGGATGGTGAGCGGGTTGGTGCGGTTCTCCGTTGCTTCCTCCATTCCGTTCCCATTCTTGGTGCCATTATGGTTATCGAATTACCTCCTCCATGGGTATCTTTGCAATTCCTGATTTAGGGGTATAAAACCTGCGGGATCGAGTTATACTTCCCTTGTCCATACTTCCTTGCAGTTCTCAATTCTTCTGCTTCCCTTCAATCATGAGGCTCGGTCTACTAACTCCTGGTAGTTGTTGAAACTTGCTACCATCAACGGCATCTGAACTCATCATTCAGTCCTTCTAGAAACTTCTCTGTTTATGCATCATTAGCGTCATCAGGGCATAACGTGCTAATTTACTAAAGTCATCCCATCTTGGGCCAAAGTCCTTCCTCCTTGGCGTAAGTTCGAAACTCACGCTTCTTCATAGCCATGGCTCCTGTGAAACATGGGGTCAAAACTTCGCTGGTCCCATGTGGCGGTGTCTGGGGTAAGTGGCTGAAATTCTCCCACCATCTTTCTGGGTCCTTCAAGCGATGTTTGCAAACTTCACTCTTTCACCATCTGCATCCTGCGGGTCGCTCCTTCCTATCTTGCGGGCGGTCATCTTACAATGGTCGGTGCTCTTTGGAATACCGGGGGTTCATCTAAAAGCAGGTCGGATGATCCGGGTGGTGGTGGTGGCGGTGGGTTGTTGTTGTTGTTGTTGTTGTTTTTACCAATGTTTGAATCGGGGTATTTCCTTTTGGATCAATTGGGTGATCTCGGGGGAAAAGCGAATCCGATGGCGTCTGGAGGCATCGAGGGTTTAGAAGAGAAAAAATGTAGAATAGAATGAGGTCTGGAAATCACTACCCAATGCAAGAGCAAAAACACACAAAATCACTTCATTCAATCAAACAAGGGCTTCAAGGATCTAACTATCCAAAAAGTCGTGTACTAAATGTTTACATGGAGGAATACTACTAATATGTGGGGACTTCTACTAATTTGAACGGTGGAAGACTCCATGATTTGCTCAACCGTCTTCAAATCGGGTTCACTTGGATCCGAATCTGTTCGTCGATGTTGATGTAGTCGATTGGGTATTGACATCTGGTCTTCATTCTGGCGCCAACTTCTTCTTGAGTTCTTGATCTCGTACTTAAGATCGTTTTGTTCTTGCGAGCTCGATCTCGTCCATGTAGTCCTTCGTGTAGTCTTTAGTTCTTCTTCGATTCGATGATCCTTCCTTTGTCTTACGCAACTCCAACATGTCATTGCACATTTGGTTCTCTGGCGTCGAATGTGCTGATTTAACTCTGGATGAAAGCTGCAATGGACCTATCCTTTTGGTGTTGTGACGTCCGTTGTCATCTCGGCGTCCATAAATCTGGTAGATGGTGTCCTTGAGGTCTTCTTGATAAACTTCTCCCGTCCCATGGTGATGTGAGCTGCCATGCTCTTTCCCGACTCAAGTTGGTGCCTGAAAACACTATCTATAGGCTTGGTGATTGGGGCGAATGTCCTTCTGGAGCGTGAGCATGAATCTTCGCCCCTCTTGGGTGGCGTTGAAAGTCGGTGAAGCTTGGTAGTCAATGTTGGTGCTTAGTAACTTCCTTCAAGTGAAATCAAAGGTGTGCCTTCATCGGTTGGGTGTACTTGATCTTCGTCCTCATCCTAAAGAGAGTAGAAAAGATGAGGGTTAGAAAATGGGAAGAAGTGATCTATGGCTTTAACTTGTGGTGGTGTCCTCATCGCGTGGCTCGATACCATTCTTTGGACCAGACCCAAATGGATCAAGTCTCGTGCTATGTCATCCTGGATCGATTACACCACATCGAAGGATTTATAGCGAGTAGCAATCACACCTTATTACATCGTTGTCCACAAGGGAATACAATAATATGGCTTAAGGCCATCTAATAATAACATGGAAGGCTTGGAAGATAAGCGGTCCATCAACTCCAACCATTGAGTATAGAACCCACCTTATAAATAAATGAAAATGCATAGCGTGAAAAGTTGCAGCCAAAGGAATATCTTGGCAATGTAACACATAAAACAATGAATGAATAAGCCTAACTACATGCATATATGGCTGGTGGTAAGGCTCTCTGATTCATTGCATAAAGCTGATTTTCCCTACATCAAAGGAATAATTTTTTTAACTATCATGGTGGTTGTTAAACATTGAGAATGGTTGGACATCCTCAATCCCAATTAAAAGTACTCATCAAAACCCAATAACTTTTATTTAGAAGTAACATGTTGAGATTCACATGATATTCAATTCGGATACTCAAATTGTCCATAACAGGGACACGGCTAATCATGATTAGTTTATACACCTGCGAGGTTTACTTTTCCCCACAAACTCGATCGCCTCCGCTTGGTTCTACTACATGGTGTTTGAAAGCGGATGGCCGAGACATAGTCTTTGAAGCGCACCCACTTGGGTGACCGTACCAACCTACATCCCCTACATCAGCTAGCCTACCGTGATTCGCACGACTTAGTCAACTCCGGAGCCCATAATTGGCTTGTGGCTGCCGGAAGTTTCGGTTTGAATAATCTTATGATCCCTTAGAGCACAGGTGGCGGTCCGAAGAAATCGGCAAGTCTGATGGAAACCGGTGCCTCAATCCACGGATGTGTGTTTAGGTTGCCACCTTAGATAAACCATTAATTAACAATCTCACATCTTGGATATTCACTCACCCAATCCCGTCTACTAGCATGCATGGAACAAGCAAGCGTAAGTAACTCCCAAGGTTTCATAAGTAAAGCGGTAATAGGTACTACCTCAATCTACTTCCCAAACCCACAATTTAATTAGATCCTAATCATGCAAGTGTTTGGGAATAGATCTAATGCATAAAAGCGGGTATAAAAGTATGATCAAAGTGTTACTTGCCTTCGATGATCCATGAGTCCTAGAGATTGAATAACAAGCGGCGCCTGGGTGATCTAACAAACAACAAGCATACAATAAGTACTCATCTAATGCGAAATCTCGAATAAAAGATCTAACAAAGTTCAACGAACCCGGTTTGCAAAGAATCGAATCAAAATAAACTCCGAAAGTGAAACTCAGGGAAGCACTCGGTTTAGCAATCTGAAATTAGGTCAAAATTTCACAGTGGCAAAACTCTGTGAAAGTAGGGATCGAACCGGTTTGTTCTGAAACTCGGGCAATCACGATTGATAAGCGGAAATAAAACATTTTGAAAATCGGATCTGAAATCAAATCAAAAAAGGGATTAAATCCGATTAAAAGAAAAAGCGCGAGCGGTTTAAATAGCGGACGTTGTTAACAAACGAATCAACGAGCGTTCATTGAACGAGCAGTTGGTGAGCGTTTTAAAAAAAACGAAAAAAAAAACCAATCTAGGTTTTTTAAAAAAACCGAACATTTTTAAAATAAAAACGGATCGGTTCAAGGAAAACGGATCGGGCGGGCTACCTCGGGATCTCTCCCTGACTCGGAAGTCCCGTGGGAGGCGGGGAGTCGGGCGGGGGGGAGGGCGGGTTGCGGGGTAGGGCTCTAGGTGAGTGGAGAGGTTATAAAGGGGGGGCAGGGAGGGGGGGCGGGAGGCGGGACTCGGGGGCGATCCGTCGTGATCCGCCGGAGGGGAGGAGGAGGGGGGGGGCCCGGGGGACAGGGTGGCGGGGGCCTCGGCCCGGTAGAATTTTTTAAATAAATTTAAACCAAATGAATTAAAAAATCCAAATGAACTCCAAATTAAATAAAAAAATTTTCCCGACTCCTAAAATGAGTGAACAAAATGAACTTTAAAAAAGCAAACATGCATAAATTTTTAAAATGCTCATTTTGCCTAACAAAATAAATCTTCAAAACCAAATTTGGTTTATTTATAATATCTTCATTTTCCTAATTGTTTGGGAAAGTCATATTATTCCCTCTCAAAATATTTTTATAGGAAAAACTTTTGAAGATAATTTAAATAAATCCAAATGATCCTATTTTCAAAATTTGAGAAATCCCAAATATGAAAATTAGAAACTTCAACCTCTCAGGGTCCTTGAGTTCGTGAAATTTCTAGGATCGGAAAAAACGAGAAAATATGATATGCATGATGACCTAATGTATAACATTCCAAATTGAAAATTTGGGATGTTACAAAATTTTCCACTTCAACTTTATAGATCTTGAAAAGTTCAAAGCCTCATCCTTAGATTTCGGAAGAACATGGGGCGT
>JAHIAM010020057.1:0-11263 GCA_021605205.1 Aegilops longissima
TACATTTCCCCATATGAGAGGCTGCCAAGGATAAACAACTAGTTTGTCGGATCCCACATACCAAGCATTTCAAACATACACACAATATGCTCAATATGTGTAAATGACAGTGGCATCACAACATAACTCTCGACTCAGATATTATTCATTAGGCTCCGAAGGCGAGATATTACAAACATGGGTCTCATGACCCAACACTTTCGAAACATACAAGTCAAAGCACAAGCGGAAGCTAAACATATGCAGTACAGACAACTATAAATGAAAAAGGTGAGAAGCGACTATCTACCGAATCTGCCGAAGGCTAAGATCGTAGCTGAGGTAACAAGCTAAGCGTTGAAGTCACGTGGAACTACTAAGCGAGGCAGCGTCTCTCGCAAAAACATAGAATAGGCAAGCGTGAGTACAATTGTACTCAGCAAGACTTACTCGAGAACTAACTACATATGCATCATTATCAAAGGGGGTGGTGGAGTTTGTGCAGCAAGCCAGCTTTGACTCGGTGGCTATCTGAACTACATTGCAAGTAACTCTTTTGAGGTGGCGCTACGAGTCCACATATTCACCATATCAATACACCACTATGGACCGCTCCCGTCTCCCTACGAGAGCGCCATCCATAGCACTCACGCTTATCTTGCGCATTTTAGAGTATCCACTTTCACTTGTCTATGAACTGATATAGGCAACCGAAGTCCTTCTCCGTGGACACGGCTATTGAATAGATCATATTAAACCCTGCGGGGTGTACTTCTTCACCTGCGCTCTCACCACTTACGCCGTTTACCGACATGTACTCGGCAACCTTCAGCGGAAGCCCAGCGTGGGTGTCGGCCACGGCCTACCTAAACACTCAAATCCCTAGTCCAGGTTTATCGCCTATTCGGGTTCCATCCATGAGAGTCGGCGAGGTTTCCCATACAGCCCGAGCGATGTGTGCGGGGTTCCGAGATACCAAGCGGGCACTTTCGGTACAGACCACGGTGCCTACCACACAACCCACCCCTAAGGTCAGCGTTGCGTGCGGCCCCGACATGCTACAAACACGAAACTACTTGCAACTCCGGATGAGGACAAGGGTGGTTAAGAAGCGAGAGGTCAATTAAGGATCCCAATGCGTGGTAATGCTGTTTCATGGATCACAAACACAGAACTCAGTTCACGAGGGCGGTTTCAATGAGACAACCCACCATGTACTCCTACATGGCCTCTCACCTACCTTTACCAAATCGTGTTCACACATTAGCTCACACACAATAGGACATGTTCATAACAATTCCAATTCATTCCCGATGAATCGGACCGACTCAACTCTAAGCGTGCAGGGCATGACAAACAAGCATAAATGAGTAGGCACAACATGGCTCAAACAATTCCTACTCATGCTAGTGGGTTTCATCTAATTCTTGTGGAATGGCAGGTCATGCAAAGGATCAAGGGTTCAGCTACAGCAGCAAGTAACACATGAGTCGTTGTTGTCCTAATGCAGTAAAATAGAGCAGGAGGCGAGAGGTGGGAATATATCGGAATGAACAAGGGGTTTTGCTTGCACGGCACTTACGAAGATAATATAGTTCTTCATCGGTGTCATCGAACTCATCGTCGGTACATCGTCTACGAGAGGGACAATTACCGGCAAACAAGAAGAACACAATCAATGCAATGCACATATATGATGCATGATCATGTTAAGGTACTGAATTCACCTAATGCAATAATAATCCAAGTTAGTTGAAGTGGAATTCAAACAAGGTTGAATTCAACTCCAAATGCTATTTCATAAATTACCTAATCATGATTCATCCTATTCAGTGAGGTTAACTTGTTCAAACATGCATGATCATGGCATAAACAGATTCTTCATATTTTTCTGATCATTTTCATATATAAATTATTTCCATCCGATTCGGTTGAATTTATATGATTTTAGAAGTTTAGAGTATTTTACGGAATTTCCTGAATTAAAATAATTCCAGAAATCATTATTACGTCGACCTTCTTGCAAACATGGCGTCGAACAGGTCAAGCTGCGGCTGGCTGGAGTCAAACCTGGCGTGTGGGGCCACTGCGTCGGTGACACTGAGGTTAACGAGGGTTATTTTAATCCTAATTAAAAGATTAGTGGCGCTGGGCCTTTGTCGGAGAGACAACTAATTAGCGAGTTAATTAGCGCTAACTAAACTAACACCTAAACTAAATAGGGCATGGCCGCGTCGATGACCACAGGGGTCTAACCCCAGGTCGAACCGATCAAACCAGCGGTTAATCGCCCGGCGAGATCCGCCGTACGTGTGCCGGGTTTCCTCGTGGTGCTCAAATGATGCGCGGCTAAGCGTTGGAAACCGAGCTTCGATGGCCGTCGGCGGTGCCATGGCTGGGCACAGGATGGCGGAGTCAGCGGCGGCGAGCTTCGGTTCGCCGCCGGAGTTGATGCGTGCGAGGCGCGTTTGGAGCTCGAACGGCGAAGCAAAGCGCTAAGGATGCTCTGAGGCCTTACGAGCTTGTTGGACTCGCCGGGGTGACCAAATGGTCACGGAGCTGCGTCGCAGCGAGCTTCGGCGGCGGACGTTCGGCCATGGTGGGGAGAGGATTCTGGCGTGCGGCCAGCTACGAGAAGAGAGCGGTGGCGGAGCTCACGCGGTTGATAGGCGTCTAAGCGGGCTCGGGGGCGAGCGGACGGCGGCAACGGCGATGGCGATCTGCGGCGGCGGAGAGCGAAGCGATGGCGATAAGCGGCGCTCGGGGCTTCCAGCGCCACGTGGCTCGGCAGGAGGTAGCGAGGCGGCGGAACTTGCGGACACGGAGAAGGCGAGGAGGCGGTGGCCCGGCGAGCAGGCGCTCTCCGGTGCGCTTCGGTGAAGAGAGAGAGGCGAGAGGAGGAGAAATGAGAGAGAGAGAGAGTGCGGGCGGCGTGGCGTCGTTCGAGGCGTCGAGCGCGAGGAGGGCGAAGCAGGAGGTGGCAGACGCGTGGCGCGGTGGCTGTGGCGCAGACGCACCTGCTGGCGAGGAGAAAGGCGACATAGGGGAGGCGGGCTGGGCGGGGCTGGCCAGTTGGGCCGTCCAGTCGCCTGAGGCTGGGCATGAGTAAGTCAGTGAGTTTTTCCTATTTTGTTTTCTTTTCTAATTTCGACATTTGTTTGATTTATTTAAAATACCAAATCACCTTATTTAATTATGCCAATTCTTATATGAGCTAGTGGTAATATTCGAGCTCTTCAACAAAAGCACAATTTTTGGCCAATATTTTATATATATAATAATATATATCAATGCAATAGGTATGCATTAATTCCAAATGCCCAAATATAAATACTTATGAACCCCAAAAATATTGGTTTGATTATTATCTCGTCAATATTTTGGAGGCCACATGAGCATTTTCTGGACCCTTTGGAGCAATTTTTATTTTGGGTCATTTCAAAAATTATTCGAGGTTTCACAAATCCCCATTTCAATTTCATGAAAATTAACATGATGACATGAATGCCTTAATGCAACTAATGTCAAACAATTCTAGGGCTGTGACAACTCACCCCCACTAAACAAGAATCTAGCCCGAGATTCAAGGCGTGAGTAAGAGGAAAAGGAAGTCACAAACTATCACAATCTCCATGATCCATTTGCCCTTCTCGAAAATGGTTGATTCATTCCATCATCTTGGTCTTGGCGTCTTGAGATCTTCACCGACACGACAACGAGAAGAGGAAACCCTACATGATTCGATCTTCACGATGATCAAGTAAACATGATCGACTCACGGTTGAGCGGTGACACATCTCGAGTTGAGACACAAAATGCATCGAGAGGATGGAAGAACAAGCGATGGGGTTTGATTGGTGGCAACAATTCCACACTTAGGGAGATGGTGGATGGTGTCAAGGTGGCGAGAAATATTTACCATGATCCGTAGCAGGGGCACCTCGAGAAAGGTGGCGCAAGAACTATTCCTTAAGTGGCAAAAGAATTACTTTGATCCATAGATCCTTTGGAACTCTTTATACCAGCCTAAGGCAATCACAAGCGATCATTTGGTGGAATCGAAGGAATGGTACACCGGACTAGAATGGATGATGTGGACTACCTTGTTGAAGACAACGCAATGGATGATTTTGCTTATCATCGGAGGTGGAGGGACCCATGGTAAGTCCACTTTTGATGATGATCCTAGACAAGAATTACTAAGAAGGCAGCCCATAGTGAAATGGCACAAGGGCGGTGCAAGCTTGGAGCGAAATGCAACTGTTGAAGGTTCCAACCATCATATCTGCTGAGATTCAGATCCGATTGGTGATGGGATACTTAGACTCAGCATATCGAAAAGGAAGGTTGCAACACAATTGACGAGAAGGCGTTGCGAGATTCTCGAGGAGTGAACCAAGGTAGTAAGCTCCAAAGCATGGCGGGTTACGCTACAAACAGGTGAACATGTTGTCCCGGACAAACATGGCCCGTGGTAGTCTTATAATAAAACACTACCGAGTTCGGTGGGGAACCATAATCGAGGATATCGAAGTCTCTCATAAGTCCATGGATTAGATCCCAAGCATAGACTTCTTTTCCTTGAGCAAATCAGTCGGTGGCTTGGTGTGCTAGGAATACATATAGAATGAAGGTTGCAAGTCTCCGAGGCTACGAATACTTCGCACATATGCATGGTGACTTGGGATGATTCAAGGAAACAACAAACCTTTCTCAAATTCATGGCGGCAACTTGCACCTAATGCCGTGAATTAGAGAAGTCACTTCTTCCATCCAAGCATAGGCTTCATGAGCGGCACGAAGAAATGCTTACACAAATTTCCAACACTAGGTTGATGTTCAACATGACTCATGGGGAGACAAAATGCTCTTGATGGGCTCAACAGACAACTCGATCCGAATTTCCATATCCTTTGGACTTCCACCACCATGTGAACACGGTGTTAGCATTGGTCGGACCAAAGATGTAATGGGGTATGCTCGAGGATCAATCTCGAGTGAGACAACATCACGAATATCGTTGGTTCTGATTTGACTTGACAATGGCCCATACTCAAGTCAAGAATTTGATAAGACAATAGGCCAACAACTGATCCACGAGGACCAATCGGTGAAGATATCATCTTTCTTCAACACACACTACACAAGAATATCCCTTTGGATCGAACTAGGTTAGGCAAGCTTTTATCTTCCAACTCTCCAAGTTGTTCTTTAGCTTAACCAACTAGCTCGAGGGTATCCAACACAGATTCTTGGAGAAGGGTGGTTCACAAGAAACCAACTTGATCACGAGCTCAACATAACAGTCGAGGAACAACCGGTAACATTTCCAAGAAGATAATTGGAAAGTCACGAACCACGGTATGTCACTAAGCTCGAGAACAATCTTGCTTTTCGAGGGCAAGGCGATATGATAAAATGAATGAGGACTTGACAAGATCCTAACTCATCAATCGAAGTGTGCACGAAGTAAGGACTAGGTAGCACGATCAATCTTAGGATGATGATTTAATAATCAACCGCTAAGAATGAGGATATTGTCCATTAACTACCGAACAAGCGGAGTTACTAGGAGTATAGATTTCACATCACATTTCACTTGTCGGCATTCGGTTGCGACAACACGGAACCGAGGAATGAACAATGATGGCGAGAAGTATCACTGCATCAAGAATTCATAAGAGAAGGTGCAATTCTCATGACACTCTTGACATGAAGATGGTAACACTCCGGTGGAGCAGTCAAAAGCTGGATTGGCATTTTGATCTGCGAAGTACAATTGCTTTGACCCAATCCTAGATATGGATGAGACTCTGGAGTTTGTTTCTCCTAGTCATTCGAAATAGAATGGCTTGCGGACCACAAGGATAAAAGGCATTGATAGGCGAATGCCGACTACTCTTGACTATCAATTTATAGGCGAAGGTCGGAATGCAAGCAAGAGACAACTCGAGGAACATATAATTTTCTGAGTTGTGGATGCACCGATTAGTATGTCGAGCAAGCTCAACATTTCTTCGGATAATCCATGCAAAAAAGGTAGAATTGGCGAGTCACAATATGAATGGAGTACTCCTCAAGAGCACTCTTATTGTGATGTTTTGGTTCAACAAGGAACTTCGCCATAAGCGGTTAAGTAGTATTTGGAAGAAGGAAATACCACGGACCTTGAGGACTATCGCAAGGTTACTAATATCCTAAAGGCACTAGCAAATACTAACAACATGAAGTAGGATGAATCTCGGGTTCGACAACCCGGGAGTAGAATACCTACTACTAAATGGCATCACGGATGCTTTGAAAATAATGGCAGAATCATCACCTTGGGGATACAAAAGCTTTACTAAATTGCTAGGTGACTTCCTAAACACCTAGGGTCATAATAATAATTCCAACATATATGTCAAGGCAATAAATTACCCCAACGCACGGTTAGTGTGCTTATTCGACCAAAGGACATCGGGAGCAGAAAGAAAGGATTTGCAAATGGATCGGACTATTTAGAGACACAGGATAACTCGGACAGACATAACGGCGATAAATGCTCAAAATGATTTGAGACATCTTGCAAAAATGGTGGCATAACCACTCAACAACATCATAACAAGATTCGAGATCAACAATTATCATACGAAATAGTAGGAGCTGAGCTGGGGATTAAAACCAACAATCTTATAAGTCTATGGAGTTGTAACACGTCATCGATAGATAGATGAAGCCTAGTTCTTAAACCCGTAGAAGAAGAGGATGACTCAGATCAGAAGGCCATGAGGTAAAGGAGTAAAAAGAGCCTTCGTTCCTTCCACAATCAATTCCCTTACATAACTAAAGCATTTCTAGACACAACCTTGACCGAGATGGCTTGGTAATCCTCTGAGCGATCGGGCTCGATACCAGCTGTCGGGACCCGATCCTAAGTCACACCGATCTAGCATGTAACACATCATATCACTTTGCGCCTCCGCGGTATTCCCAGGTGTCGCCTTACCATGGCCGGGACCGTTTCGTCTTTTGGCTCACGTATATGATAGTGCGCTAGCATCCATATGACAAAGAACCGGGCCGACATGGCTAGTAGTGAACCAAGCGGCGCTAACCTATGGGGACAGGCATACATGAATCACATCGAACATGTCGGTCATCAGCGTATATATTCGGGCTGTAGCCTTTGGGCTATGAGGACTCCGGTATCCGGGCTGTAGCAGGCTAAGCAGGACTCGAATAACACGCGTGACATTTCCCGAAGGACAGACATAAGGCAAGTGAAACACATGCCCGGCCAGTCAAGCGTCCAGCGGTAGTCTTTGGGCTAGCGGACTCGGTGAACGGGCTGTAGCGGACTACTATCGCTCGGAGCCGAGACTACATTTCCCCATATGAGAGGCTACCAAGGATAAACAACTAGTTTGTCGGATCCCACATACCAAGCATTTCAAACATACACACAATATGCTCAATATGTGTAAATCTGACGTGGCATCACAACATAACTCTCGACTCAGATATTATTCATTAGGATCCGAAGGCGAGATATTACAAACATGGGTCTCATGACCCAACTTTTCGAAACATACAAGTCAAAGCACAAGCGGAAGCTAAACATATGCAGTGCAGGACAACTATAAATGAAAAAGGCTGAGAAGCGACTATCTACCGAGATCTGCCGAAGGCTAAGATCGTAGCTGAGGTAACAAGCTAAGCGTCGAAGTCACGTGGAACTACTAAGCGAGGCCAGCGTCTCTCTGCAAAAACATAGAATAGGCAAGCGTGAGTACAATTGTACTCAGCAAGACTTATCGAACTAACTACATATGCATCATTATCAAAGGGGGTGGTGGAGTTTGGCTGCAGCAAGCCAGCTTTGACTCGGTGGCTATCTGAACTCATTTGCAAGTAACTCTTTTGAGGTGGCGCACGGTCCACATATTCACCATATCAATACACCACTATGGACCGCTCCGTCTCCTAAAGCGCCATCCATAGCACTCACGCTTATCTTGCGCATTTAGAGTATCCACTTTCACTTGTCTATGAACTGATATAGGCAACGAAGTCCTTCTCCGTGGACACGGCTATTGAATAGATCATATTAAACCTGCGGTGTACTTCTTCTGCGCTCTCACCACTTACCGTTTACGACATGTACTCGGCAACCTTCAGCGGAAGCCAGCGTGGGTGTCGGCACGGCCTACCTAAACACTCAAATCCCTAGTCGAGTTTATCGCCTATTAGGTTCCATCCGAGAAGTCGGCGAGTTTCCCATACAGCCCGACGATGTGTGCGGGTTCCCGAGATACCAGCGGGCACTTTCGGTACACGAGCCCGGTGCCTACCGCAACACAACCCACCTAAGGTCAGCGTTGCGTGCGCTGACATGCTACAAACACGAAACTACTTGCAACTCCGGATGAGGACAAGGGTGGTTAAGCACGAGAAGTCAATTAAGGATCCCAATGCGTGGTAAGTAACTGTTTCATGGATCACAAACACGAACTCAGTTCACGAGGGCCGGTTTCAATGAGACAACCCACCATGTACTCCTACATGGCCTCTCACGCTACCTTTACCAAATCGTGTTCACACATTAGCTCACACACATAGGACATGTTCATAACAATTCCAATTCATTCCCGATGAATCAGACCCGACTCAACTCTAAGCGTAGCGAGCATGACAAAAAGCATAAATGAGTAGGCACAACATGGCTCAAACAATTCCTACTCATGCTAGTGGGTTTCATCTAATTCTTGTGGAATGGCAGGTCATGCAAAGGATCAAGGGTTCACTACATGCAAGTAACACATGAGTCGTTGTTGTCCTAATGCAGTAAAATAGAGCAGGAGGCGAGAGTGGGAATATCGGAATGAACAAGGGGTTTTGCTTGCACAGCACTAGAAGATAATATAGTTCTTCATCGGTGTCATCGAACTCATCGTCGGTACATCGTCTACGAGAGGGACAATTACGGCAAACAAGAGAACACAATCAATGCAATGCACATATATGATGCATGATCATGTTAAAGTACTGAATTCACCTAATGCAATAATAATCCAAGTTAGTTGAAGTGGAATTCAAACAAGGTTGAATTCAACTCAAATCTATTTCATAAATTACCTAATCATGATTCATCCTATTCAGTGAGGTTAACTTGTTCAAACATGCATGATCATGGCATAAACAGATTCTTCATATTTTTCTGATCATTTTCATATATAAATTATTTCCATCCGAGTTACGGTTGAATTTATATGATTTTTAGAAGTTTAGAGTATTTTACGGAATTTCCTGAATTAAAATAATTCCAGAAATCATTATTCGTCGACCTTCTTGCAACATGGCGTCAACAGGTCAACTGCGGCTGGCTGGAGTCAAACTGCGTGGGGGCCTACGTCGGTGACCGAGGTTAACGAGGGGTTATTTTAATCCTAATTAAAAGATTAGTGGCTATTGGGCCCTGTCGGAGAGACAACTAATTAGCGAGTTAATTGCGCTAACTAAACTAACACCTAAACTAAATAGGGCATGGCCCTGGTCGTGACCACAGGGGTCTAACCCGGTCGAAGATCAAACCCGGCGGTTAATCGCTTGGCGAGATCCATGGCGTCACGTGTGCCCGGGTTTCCTCTGTGGTGCTCCAAATGGCCGGCTAAGCGCGTTGGAGAACCAGTTCGATGGCGCGTCGGCGGTGGCCATGGCTGGGCACAGGATGGCGAGTCACGGCGGCGGCTTCGGTTGCGGCCGCCGGAGTTGATGCGTGCGAGCGCGTTGGGCTTCGAAGGCAAGGCAAAGCGCTAGGGATGCTCTGAGGGCCTTCGAGCTTGTTGGACTCGCCGGGGTGACCAAATGGTCACGGAGCTGCGTCGGCAGCGAGCTCGGCGGCGATTCGGCCATGGTGGGGAGGAGGTTCGGCGTGCGGCCAGCTACGGAGAGAGAGCAGTGGCGGAGCTCACGCGGTTAGCAGGCGTCTAAGCGGGCTCGGGGGCGGCCGGACCGGCGGCAACAGCGGCGATGGCGATCTGCGGCGGCGGGCGAACAATGGCGATGCGCGCTCAGGGCTTCAGCGCCCGTGGCTCGGCAGGAGGTAGCGACGGCGGCGGAACTTGCGGACACGGAGAAGCGAGGCGGTGGCCGGCGGCAGCGGCGCTCTCCGGTCGCTTCGGTGAAGAGAGGGGCGGAGGAGGAGAAATGAGAGAGGGAGAGGTGCGAGGCGTGCGTGGCGTCGTTCAGGCGTCGAGCGGAGGAGGGCAGCGAGGAGGTGGCGACGCGTGGCGCAGTGTGGCTGTGAACACGCACCTCGGCGAGGAGAAAGGCAGCAGAGGGGCGGGCTGGGCAGGCTGGCCAGCTGGGCCGTCCAGTCGCCTGAGACTGGGCAGAGTAAGTCAGGTAAGGTTTTCCTATTTTGTTTTATTTTCTAATTTCTGACATTTGTTTGATTTATTTAAAATACCAAATCACCTTATTTAATTATGCCAATTCTTATATGAGCTAGTGGTAATATTCGAGCTCTTCAACAAAAGCACAATTTTTGGCCAATATTTTATATATATAATAATATATATCAATGCAATAGGTATGCATTAATTCCAAATGCCCAAATATAAATACTTATGAACCCCAAAATATTGGTTTGATTATTATCTCGTCCAATATTTTAGAGGGCACATGAGCATTTTCTGGACCCTTTGGAGCAATTTTTATTTTGGGTCATTTCAAAAATTATTCGAGGTTTCACAAATCCCATTTCAATTTCATGAAAATTAACATGATGACATGAATGCCTTAATGCAACTAATGTCAAACAATTCTAGGGCTGTGACATCCAACTCCATATATTACGTGTTCGGGAGAAAAAAAATCAGAGAGAAAGATTGATCACGTTTTAAATACGGAGCCATACAAGCCCTAAACTCTCTCGGGAGGGCTGATGAGGTCCGTTGGGGCTCAGGAGAGAATCCGTCGCCATCGTCTTCATCAACCATCCTCCATCACCAATTTCATGATGCTCACCGCCGATGCGTGAGTAATTCCATCGTGAAGCTTGCTGGATGGTGATGGGTTGGATGAGATTTATCATGTAATCGAGTTAGATTTGTTGGGTTTGGTCCTAGTATCCACTATGTTACGAGATTGATGCTGATATGACTTTGCAATGCTTAATGCTTGTCACGAGGGCCGAGTGCCATGATTTCATATCTGAACCTATTATGTTTTCATGAATATATTGAGTCTTGATCCTATCTTGCAAGTCTATAGTCACCTACTATGTGTTATGATCCGCAAC
>JAHIAM010020059.1:0-10696 GCA_021605205.1 Aegilops longissima
TTCTGACAGCTCTTCGTCACCTCCATAAATGAAACATGTCCTTAGTCCTTTTGGTGCTTGAATATTCTTGACCGCTTCCGGTGTTCCTTGCGGGATTACTTTGGTACCTTCCTACCAAACTTACGGCAAGGTTTGCATCATCAGTACAACATGGCATACATAATAATCTATGGCTGAGGCATGGGGATGACACTCATCTCTTCTTTATCTTCTTGGTGGGGCATTGAGCGAGCTCAATTTCACCTTGCAATACGGCAAGAACCCTTTCTTGGACTGATCCATTTGAACTTCTTCAATATTTGGCGTTCGATCTTCTCTATAGATCTTGATGCCTAATATAAAACTTCTCCAAGGTCCTTCATTGAAAACTCTTTTATTCAAGTAGGCCTTAATGTGTCCAAATTTATATCATTTCCCATCAAAATATTCATCTACATATAATTGAAAATGCTTACTCCCCTCACTTTCTTATGCAGCTTCTCCATAAGTCGCATAAACTAAGCTTTGATCATCTCATCAAGCGAATGTTCTAACTCGAGATGCTTCCAACCCATAAATGGATCGCTGGAGCTTGCATACCTTTTAGCATTCTTAGGGTCAACAAAACCTTCGGCTGCATCATATCATTCTTCCTTAAGATAGCCGTTAAGGAATGCCGTTTTGACATCCATTTGCCATATCTCATAATCATAGTATCCGGCAATTGCTAACATGATTGAGACGGACTTGGCTTTGCTACGGGAGAAAGTCTCATCATAGTCAACCCCTTGAACTTGTCGATAACCTTTAGCGACAAGTCGAGCTTTAGATGGTAACATTACCATCCCGTCCGTCTTCTTCTTAAAGATCCATTTGTTTGCTATCGCTCGCCGATCATCGACAAGTCTGTCAAAGTCCATACTTTGTTTTCATACATGGATCCTATCTCGGATTGCATGGCTTCAAGCCATTTGTTGGAATCTGGGCCGCCATCGCTTCTTCATAGTTCGAAGGTTCACGTTGTCTAACAACATGATTTCCGGGCAGGGTTGCATACCACTCGGTGTGAAGCGTGTCCTGGTGGACCTCTGAATTGATGAACTTGATCCGAGTACCTTGATCATCATCATTCATTTCCTCTCCGATCGGTGTAGGCACCACGGGAACATTTTCTGAGCTGCACTACTTTCGGTTCAAGAGGTAGTACTTCATCGAGTTCTACTTTCCTCCCTTACTCCTTCGAGAAAACTCTTTTTCGAGAAAGGATCCGTTCTTAACAACAAAGATCTTGCCTTGGATCTAAGGTAGAAGGTATACCCAATGGTTTCCTTAGGGTATCCTATGAAGGCGCATTTTTCCGACTTGGGTTGAGCTTTTCGGGTTGAAGTTTCTTGACATAAGCATCGCATCCCCAAACTTTTAGAAATGACGCAGGTTTCTTCCCAAACCATAATTCTTACGTGTCATCTCAGCGGTTTAGGCGATGCCCTATTTAAAGTGAATGTGCTGTCTCTAGGCGTATCCCCAAAATGATAGGGTAAATCGGTAGAGACATCATAGATCGCACCATATCCAATAGAGTGCGATTCGACGTTCGGACACACCGTTCTGTTGAGGTGTTCGAGTAGTGAGTTGTGAAATGATTCCACATTTCCTTAAGTCTGTACCAAATTTGTGACTTAAATATTCTCCTCCCGATCGATCGTAAGAACTTTATTTTTGGTCACGTTGATTCTCTACCTCATTCTGAAATTCCTTGAACTTTCAAAGGTCTCGGACTTGTGTTTCATCAAGAACATACCCATATCTACTCAAGTCATCGGTGAGAGTGAGAACATAACGATATCCTCCATGAGCCTCAACGCTCATTGGACCGCACACATCGGTATGTATGATTTCCAATAAGTTGGTTGCTCGCTCCATTGTTCGGAGAAGCGGAGTCTTGGTCATTTGCCCATGAGGCATGGTTGCATGTGTCAAATGATTCATAATAGAGACTCTAAAGTCCATCGAATGGAGCTTCTTCATGCTTGACACCAATGTGACCAAGGCGGCGATGCCACAAGTATGTGGGACTATCGTTATCAACTTTACATCTTTTGGTATTCACACTATGAATAGTGTAATATTCGTTAGATTCATTAGAATAAACCATTGACCATCGACATGACCATAAAACATATCTCTCATATAAATAGAACAACCATTATTCTGGATTTAAATGAGTAGCCATCTCATTAAGCGAGATCCGATACAATGTTCATGCTCAAACTTGGCCTAAATAACAATTATTGAGGTTTAAAACTAATCCCGTAGGTAAATGTAGAGGTAGCGTGCCGACGGCGATCACATCGACCTTGGAACCATTCGGCCGCCGTCACCTCGTCCTTCGCGGTCTCCGTTTATTCCGCAGCTCGCTTGTGAGTTACAAATTGAACACGGCACGGTATCAAATACCGAGGAGTTACTGATCTTGGTAAGGTACACATCAATTACATGTATATCAAATATACCTTTAGTGTTGCCGGCCTTCCTTGTCCGCTAAGTATTTGGGGCAGTTCCCTAGTGGCCCTTCCTTTGCAATAAGCACTTTCAGTCTCAGGCTTGGGTCCATTCTTTGACTTCTTCGGCAAGCGGCTTCGGTAGCGGCAACATCCTTGCGTCCTTCTTGAAGTTCTTCTTACCCTTGCCCTTTTGAACTTAGTGGTTTTATTGACCATCAACACTGATGTTCCTTCTTGATTTCTACCTCTGGACTTGACATTGAAAATACTTCAGGAATAGTTTTCACCATCCCTGCATATTGTAGTTCATCACAAAGCTCTTGTAGCTCGGTGGGGCTGGAAATTCTGTCAATGACCGCCTCGTCCAGGAGGTTAATGTCCAGTGGGACAGGGGTTGTGCAACCGGACATTTTGAGTATGTGCTCCTTGGAACTATTTTCCTCCATCTTACACTATAGAACTTGTGGAGACTTCATATCTCGACCGGGCATGAGCTTGGAAAACCATTTTCAGCTCCTCGAACATCTCATATGCTCCGTGTTGCTCAAAGCGCTTTTGGAGCCCGGTTCTAAGCTGTAAAGCATGCACTAACGAGGGTAATCATCAGCCGAGACTGCCAAGGTTCATAACGTCTTGGTTCTCAGGGATGGGTGCTTCACCTAGCGGTGCTTCTAGGACATATTGTTTCTTGGCTGCTATGAGGTGATCCTCGGGTTGGACCCGTCCGAATAGTTGCTGCCATCATCTTTCACTTGGTTTTCTCTAGGAATCGTTGAAGTTCATGGTGACATGGCGTTGGCCATTTGATCTACAAGACATTTTGCAAGATTTTAGACTAATGTTCATGATAATTAAGTTCATCTAATCAAATTATATAATGAACTCCTCAGATTTGACATCCCTCTAGTCATCTAAGTGTTACATGATCCAGTCGACTAGGCCGTGTCCGATCATCATGAGACGGACTAGTCATCATCGGTGAACATCTCCATGTTGATCGTATCTTCCATCGACTCATGTTCGACCTTCGGTCTCTTGTGTTCGAGGCCATGTATGTACATGCTAGGCTCGTTAAGTTAACCTAAGTGTTTTGCATGTGTAAAACTGTCTTACACCCGTTGTATGTGAGCGTAGAATCTATCACACCGATCATCACGTGGTGCTTGAATCTGACGAACTTTAAGCAGCGGCGCACGTTAGGAGAACACTTTCTTGAAATTATTATAAGGGATCATCTTATTTACTACCGTTGTTCTAAGTAAACAAGATGCAAAAACATAATAAACATCACATGCAATTATATAGTAGTGACATGATATGGCCAATATCATATAGCTCCTTTGATCTTCATCTTGAGGCTCCATGATCATCTTGTCACCGACATGACACCATGATCTCCATCATCATGATCTCCATCATCGTGTCTCCATGAAGTTGCTGGCCAACTATTACTTCTACTACTATGGCTAACAGCGTTTAGCAATAAAGTAAAGTAATTTACATGGCGTTCTCAATGACACGCAGGTCATACAAAAAATAAAGACAACTCCTATGGCTCTGCGTTGTCATACTCATCGACATCAAGTCGTGATTCCTATTACAAGAACATGATCTCATACATCACATATATCATTCATCATTCATCACAACTTTGGCCATATCACATCACAAAACACTTGCTGCAAAAACAAGTTAGGCGTCCACTAATTGTTGTTGCAAGTTTTTGATGGCTGAAATAGGGTTCTAGCAAGAACGTTTTCTTACCTAAAGGAAGCCTGGCGTTTGTCAACTTCTATTTACCCTTCATAAGGACCCTTTTCATCGAATCCGCTCCAACTAAAGTGGGAGGCAGACACCGCTAGCCACCTTGCAACTAGTGCATGTCGTCGGTGGAACCTGTCTCCGTAAGCGTCGTGTAATCGGAACCGCTTCATCCCACAATACCGCTGAAGCAAGATAAGACTAGTAGCAGCAAAAGTTGACAACATCTCGCCCACAACAAATTGTGTTCCACTCATGCAATAGAGAACTACATAGACCTAGCTCATGATGCCTTTGGGGAGCGTTGCAGAAAATAAAAAATTTCCTACGGTTTCACCAAGATCCATCTATGAGTTCATCTAGCAGTGATAAGTGCATCTACATACCTTTGTAGATCATGGCGAAGCGTTCAAGTGAGCGGGGTTGAGGGTCGTGCTCGTCGTGATCAAATCACCGATGACCAAGTGCGAGCAGGACGCACCTCGCGTTCAACACACGTCGGAGGCGGATGGCGTCTCACGCCTTGATCCATCAAGGAGGAGGAGAGGTTGATGAAGATCCAGCAGCATGGCGGCGTGGTGGTGGATCAGTGAGAGTTCGGCGGGGCTTCGCCAGCGACTACGGGAGGAGGAGGTGCGGGAAGGAGGCGCCAGTGCAGGGTGCGGCCGCCCTCTCCCCCTCTATAGGGTCCCAGGCGGCCAAGGGGTGGAGTCCCCCAAGGCAAGTGGGCGCCCCTCCTGGGGTTCCCAACCCAAGGCGCGAGAGGGGCCCCAAGGCGCACCAGCCCAAGGCTGGTTCCCCTCCCACTTCAGCCCATGGGGCCCTCTGAGATAGGTGGCCCCACGGTGGACCCCAGGACCTTCGGTGGACCCGGGACCCAAGTGGTCGGTACAATGCACCGTGGACCTCGAAACTTTCCGATGGCAAACTTCGACTTCCCATATATAGTTCTTTACCTCCGGATCATTCGGGAACTCCTCGTGTCCAGGGATCTCATCAGGGACTCGAACAACTTTCGGTTTGCTGCATACTCATATTCATATACAACCCTAAGCGTCACAGACCTTAAGTGTGTAGACCCACGGGTTTGGGAGACATGTAGACATGACAGAGCGGCTCTCCGGTCAATAACCAACAGCGGGATCTCGATACCCATGTTGGCTCCCATGCTCCTCGATGATCTCATCGGATGAACCACGATGTCGAGATTCAAGCAACCCCATATACAATTCCCTTTGTCAATCGGTATGTTACTTGCCGAGATTGATCGTCGGTATCCCAATACCTCGTTCAATCTCGTTCACCCAAAGTCACTTTACTCGTCTTAGTAATGCATGATCCGTGACCAAACACTTGGTCACTTTGAGCTCATATGATGATGCATTACGGTGGGCGCGATGATACCTCTCCGTGTCTGGTGACAAATCGATCTCGATCCGTGACAACCTGAGACACTTTCGGAGATACATAGTGCACCTTTATAGTCACCCGATTCGTGGTGGTTTGGTACACAAAGAACTCCTCACGGTATCCAGGAGTTACGCGATCTCATGGTCTAAGGAAAGATCGTGACATTGGAAAAGCTCTGCAAAGCGAACTACTGCGATTTTGTGCTATGCTTAGTTGGGTCTTGTCCATCACATCATTCTCTAATGATGTGATCCGTTATCAACGACATCCAATGTCCATAGTCGAGGAAACCATGACTATCATTTGATCAACGAGCTAGTCAACTAGAGGCTCACTAGGGACATGTTGTGGTCTAAGTATTCACGTGTATTACAATTTCGGATAATACAATTATAGCATGAATAAAAACAATTATCACGAACAAATATAATAATAATCCTTTTATTATTGCCTCTAGGGAATATTTCAACAGTCTCACTTGCACTAAGTCAATAATCTAGTTACATTGTGATGAATCAAACACCCATAGAGTTACGGTGTTGACCATGTTTTGCTTTCGCGGAAGAGGTTTAGTCAGCGAATCTGCGACATTGAGATCCGTATGCACTTTGCAAATTTCTATGTCTCCATCTTGAACATTTTCACGAATGGAGTTGAGCGGCAACTTGTGCTGGTCTTCTTGTGAAACACAGGCTCCTTAGCAAGTGCAATAGCTCAGTGTTGTCCTGAGAAGAGTTTGATCGGCTGACGCATTGGGTATGACTCCTAGGTCGGTGATGAACTCCTTCACCCAAATTGCTTGGTATGCTGCCTCCGAGGCTGCCATGTACTCCGCTTCACATGTAGATCATACGGCGGCTCTTGCTTGCAGCTACCAACTTCTTGCTCCACCATTCAACATATATACGTATCCGGTTTGTGACTTAGAGTCATCGGATCGTGTCGAAGCTAAGCGTCGGCGTAACCCTTCTGACGAGCTCTTAAATCGCCTCCATAAATGAAAACATGTCCTTGGTCCTTTTCGGTACTTGAGAATATTCTTGACGCTGTCCGTGTTCCTTGCGGGATTACTTTGGTACCTTCCTACAAACTTACGGCAAGGTTTGCATCAGTGCAGTACATAGCATGGCATACATAATACATCATATGGCTGAGGCATAGGGGATGACACTCATCTCCTCTTTATCTTCTGCCGTGGTGGGGCATTGAGCCAAGCTCAATTTCACACCAATCTGGCAAGAACCCTTTCTTGGACTGATCCATTTGAACTTCTTCAATATTTGGCGTCTCGATCTATCTCTATAGATCTTGATGCCTAATATATAAACAACTTCCAAGGTCCTTCATTGAAAAACTCTTATTCAAGTAGGCCTTAATGATGTCCAAAAGTTCTATATCATTTCCCATCAAAAGTATGTCATCTACATATAATATGAGAAATGCTCTGAGCTCCCACTCACTTTCTTGTAAATGAGCTTCTCCATAAGTCGCATAAACTAGCAGCTTTGATCATCTCATCAGCGAATGTTTCAACTCGAGATGCTTGCACCAACCCATAAATGGATCGCTGGAGCTTGCATACCTTGTTAGCATTTTAGGGTCAACAAAACCTTCGGCTGCATCATATCAGTTCTTCCTTAAGATAGCAGTTAAGGAATGCCGTTTTGACATCCATTTGCCATATCTCATAATCATAGTATCACGGCAATTGCTAACATGATTGAGACGGACTTGCTTTGCTACGGGAGAAAGTCTCATCATAGTCAACCCCTTGAACTTGTCGATAACCTTTAGCGACAAGTCGAGCTTTAGATAGTAACATTACCATCACGTCCGTCTTCTTCTTAAAGATCCATTTGTTTACTATATGCATGATCATCGAACAAGTCATCAAAGTCCATACTTTGTTTTCATACATGGATCCTATCTCGGATTGCATGGCTTCAAGCCATTTGTTGGAATCTGGGCCGCCATCGCTTCTTCATAGTTGAAGGTTCACCGTTGTCTAACAACATGATTTCCGGAGCGGTTGCATACCACTCTGGTGTAAGCGTGTCTGGTGGACCAGTTCGGTAGCAACTTGATCCGAAGTACCTTGATCATCATCATTCATTTCCTCTCGATCGGTGTAGGCACCACGGGAACATTTTCTGACTGCACTACTTTCCGGTTCAAGAGGTAGTACTTCATCGAGTTCTACTTGTTGGGTAACGTAGTAATTTCAAAATTTTCTCACGATCACAAGACCATGGTGATGGCATTAGCGAGAGGAAGTGTCCGTCCACGTACCCTCGTGAACCAGCGAGCGTTATATTAGCGGTTGATGTAGTCGTCGTCTTCACGATCCGACCGATCAAAGCACCGTTACTCGGCACCTCCGAGTTCTTGGCACCGTTCAGCTCGATGGCGATCCCGAGCTCCGATCAAGCGTCGGGAAGGAGTTCCGTCGGCCTGCAGGCGTGGTGGCGATCTTGATGTTCTACGTCGCGGGGCTTCCTACACTTCGCTATATAACCGAGGTGGAATATGGTGGAGGGCGCACAGCTAAGGCGATCCGTAGATCAACTTGTGTGTTCTGGGTGCCCCCCTGCCCGTATATAAAGGAGCAAGGGGAGGCCAGCCAGGGGCGCACCAAGGGAGGGAGTCCTCCTCCTAGTAGAGTGGACTCCTTTCCTAGTCCTACTAGGAAGAGGAAGGGAAGAAAGAGAGGGAGAGAGAGGGAAGGGGGCTCGCCCCCCTCTAGTCAATTCGGACTCCCCATGGAGGCGCACCACCTCTGGTGCAGCCCTCTCTCTCCCCTCTTGGCCCAATAAGGCCCTGCTTCCCGGGGGTTCCGTAACCCCTCGGCACTCCGGTTTTCTCGGAAACTTCGGAACCTTTCGGTGTCGAATATAACCATCAATATATCAATCTTTATGTCTCGACCATTTGAGACTCCTCGTCATGTCCGTGATCACATCCGGGACTCGAACTCCTTGGTACATCAAAATACATAAACTCATAATAGCAGTCATTGAAACCTTAGCGTGCGGACCCTACGGTTCGAGAACTATGTAGACATGACCTAGAACTATTCTCGATTGATAACCAATAAGCGGAACACGGATGCTCATATTGGTTCCTACATATTCTCTGAAGATCTTTATCGGTCAAACCGCATAACAACATCGTTGTTCCCTTTGTCATCGGTATGTTACTTTCCGAGATTCGATCGTCGGTATCCAATACCTAGTTTAATCTCGTTCGGAAAAGTCTCTTTACTCGTTCCGTAATACATCATCTCACAACTAACTCTTTAGTTGCAATGCTTACAAGGCTTTATGTGATGTGTATTAAGAAAAGCTAGAGATACCTCTCCAGAGCAATCGGGTGACAAAACCTAATCTCAAAATCGCCAACCCAACAAGTACCTTTGGAGACACTGTAGTACTCCTTTATAATCACCCGATTCACGTTGTGCGTTTGGTAGTACCAAAGTGTTCCTCCGGTAAATGGGAGTTGCATAATCTCATAGTTACAGGAACATGTATGGGTCATGAAGAAAGCATTAACATACTAAGCGATCAAGTGTTAAGCTAACGGAATGGGTCATGTCAATCAGATCATTCAACTAATGATGTGACCTTGTTAATCAAATAACAACTCCTTGTTCATGGTTAGGAAACATAACCATCTTTGATTAACAAGCTAGTCAATAGAGGCATACTAGTGACATCTTTGTTTCTATATATTCACACATGTATTATGTTTCGGTTAATACAATTCTAGCATGAATAATAAACATTTATCATGATATAAGGAAATAAATAATAACTTTATTATTGCCTCTAGGGCATATTTCCTTGATCTCCCACTTGCACTAGAGTCATAATCTAGATTACAAAGTAATGATCCTTACACCCATGGAGTCTTGGTGCTGATCATGTTTTGCTCGTGGAAGAGGCTTAGTGCAGTCGCAACATTCGATCCGTATGTATTTCAAATCTCTATGTCTCCCACTTGGACTTGGTCCCGAATGGAATTAGGCGTCTCTTGATGTGCTTGGTCCTCTTGTGAAATCTGGATTCTTTGCCAAGGCAATTGCACGTATTGTCACAGAAGATCTTCATCGGTCCCGATGCACTAGGTATGACACCTAGATCGGAAATGAACTCTTTCATCAGACTCCTTCATTTCTTGCTTCGAAGACTATGTACTCCGCTTCACATGTAGATCCCGCCACGGCCTTTGTTTAGAACTGCACCAACCAGCGGCTCCGTTTAATAAAAACACGTATCCGGTTTGCGATTTAGAATCGTCCGGATCGATTATCAAACTTACATCGGCGTAACCATTCGACTAGCTCTTTGTCACCTCCATATCGAAACATATCCTTAGTCCTTTTCGGTATTCGGGATGTTCTTGACGCTGTCGATGATCCACTCTGGATTACTTTGGTACCTTCCTGCCAACTTACAGCTAAGCATCGTCGGTCTGGTACCAGACATTGCATACATGATAGAGCCTATGGCTGAAGCATAGGGAACATCTTTCATTTTCTCTCTATCTTCTGCGTGGTGGGCATTGAGTCGACTCAATCTTACACCTTGTAACAGGTAAAAAACCTTTCTTTGCCGATCCATTTTGAACCTTTTCAAAACTTTATCAAGGTATGTGCTTTGTGAAAGTCAATCAAGCGTCTTGATCTATCTCTATAGATCTTGATGCCTAATATAACAGCTTCACGAGGTCTTTCATTGAAAACTTTTATTCAAGTATCCTTTTATGCTATCGAGAAATTCTATATCATTTCCAATCAATAATATATAGTCCACATATAATATTAGAAATGCTCTGAGCTCCCTCACTTTCTTGTAAATCAGGCTTCTCCAAAAGTCTGTATAAACATATGCTTTGATCACACTATCAAGCGTTTATTCAACTCAAGAGGCTTGCAGACCATAAATTGATCGTTGGAGCTTGCACACTTTGTTAGCACCTTTTGGATCGACAAAACCTTACGGTTGTATCATATACAACTCTTCTTCTAGAAATCCATTCAA
>JAHIAM010020060.1:0-12311 GCA_021605205.1 Aegilops longissima
CAAAGAGTACTAAGGTGTGATCATGTTTTGCTTGTGAGAGAATCTTAGTCAGCGGGTCTTTCACATTCAGATCCGTTGTGTATTTTGCAATTTTCTATGTCTACAATGCTACTTGCGGAGCTACTCTAGCTAATTGCTCCTACTTTCAATATGTATCAGATTGAGACTTAGAGTCATCAGTTAGTGTCAAGAACTTGCATCGGCGTAACCCTTCGACGAACCTTTTGTCACCTCCATAATCGAAATATATCCTTATTCCACTAAGGATAATTTTGACATTGTCCGATGATCTACTCCTAGATCACTATTGTACTCCTTGCTAAACACGATTGTAGGGTATACAATAGTTACGGTACCTTGCATGGCATACTTTATAGAACCTATGGTGAGGCATAGGGAATGACTTTCATTCTCTTTCTATCTTACTGTAGTGGTCGGGCTTTGAGTCTTTACTCAACTTCACACCTTGTAACAGGCAAGAACTCTTTCTTTGGTATTTTCATTTGAAATACTTCAAAATCTTGTCAAGAGTATGTACTCATTGAAAAAAACTTATCAAGCGTTTTGATCTATCTCTATAGATCTTGATGCTCAATATGTAAGCAACTTCACCGTGGTCTTTATTTGTAAAACTCCTTTCAAACACTCCTTTATGCTTTGCGAGAATAATTCTACATTATTTACGATCAACAATATGTCATTCACATATACTTATCGAGAAATGCTTTCTGAGCTCCCTATCACTTTCTTGTAAATACATGCTTCTCCAAAAGTCATATAAAACCAAATGCTTTGATCACCTTTGTCAGCGTTTATTCCAACTCGAGAGGCTTGCACCCGTCCATAAATGGATCGGCTGGAGCTTGCACACTTTGTTAGTTCCTTTGGATGACAAAACCTTCGGTTGCATCATATACAACTCTTCTTCCAGAAATCCATTTAGGAATGCAGTTTTGACATCCATCTGCCATATTTCATAATCATAAAATGCGGCAATTGCTAACATGATTCGGACAGACTTAAGCATCGCTATGGGTGAGAAGGTCTCATCGTAGTCAACCCCTTGAACTTGTCGAAAACCTTTCGCGACGAGTCGAGCTTTGTAGACAGTAATATTACCGTCAGCGTCAATCTTCTTCTTGAAGATCCATTTATTTTCAATTGCTTGCCGATCATCGGGCAAGTCAACCAAAGTCCACACTTTTTTCTCATACATGGATCCCATCTCAGATTTCATGGCCTCAAGCCATTTTGCGGAATCTAGGCTCACCATCGCTTCTTCATAGTTCGTAGGTTCATCATGGTCTAGTAACATGACTTCCAAAATAGGATTACCATACCACTCTGGTGCGGATCTTTACTCTGGTTGATCTACGAGGTTCAGTAACAACTTGATCTGAAGTTTCATGATCATCATCATTAGCTTCCTCACTAATTGGTGTAGTAGTCACAGGAACATATTTCTGTGATGAACTACTTTCCTATAAGGGAGCAGATGCGATTACCTCAACAAGTTCTACTTTCCTCCACTCACTTCTTTCGAGAAAACTCCTTCTCTAGAAAGGATCCATTCTTAGCAACAAATATCTTGCCTTTGGATCTGTGATAGAAGGTGTATAGCAGTTTCCTTTGGGTATTTTATGAAGACATATTTCTCCGGTTTGGGTTTGAGCTTATCGGGATGAAACTTTTTCACATAAGCATCATAGCCCCAAATTTTAGAAACTACAACTTTGGTTTCTTGCCAAACCATAGTTCATCGGTGTCGTCTCAGCAGTTTAGATGGTGCCCTATTTATCGTGAATGTAGATGTCTCTAATGCATAGCCCCAAAACGATAGTGGTAAATCGGTAAGAGACATCATAGATTGCACCATATCTAACAAAGTATGGTTATGACATTCGGACACACCATTACACTGTGGTGTTCCAGGTGGCGTCAGTAGTGAAACTATTTCACATTGTTTTAACTAAAGTCCAAACTCGTAACTCAAATATTTTACCTCTGCGATCATATCGTAGAAACTTTTATTTTCTTGTTACGATGATTCTCCACTTCACTCTGAAATTCTTTGAACTTTTCAAATGTTTCAGACTTGTGTTTCATCAAGTAGATATACCCATATCTGCTCAAACCATCTGTGAATGTCAGAAAATAACGATACTTGCCGTGAGCCTGTAACATCCCAAATTTCCTATTTGGAATGTTTTACAATTATAGCTAAGCATCCTATGCATCCTGTTTGAATTTGAATGCCATTTGGAGTTTCAGAGAAATTTTGAGTTTTGAATTTGAATTCAAACTTTGCCAAGTGGGAAACATTTCAAAAAAACTATGCTGATAAATACTTGATCAAAAGTATGAGAAGAGTAAACATGACACTCCAAAAATATCGAGAGAAAACATTGCCAAAAGATTTGGATTCAAATCTGAATTTTATTTGAATTTGAAAAAATGGATTTTTATAAGGTTTGGATTTTGCCTTTGGAAAAATGTTCAAATGAAAGGAATATTCCCGATCATTTTGGTATATATATACCTATATAAAATATTTATATTTAAAAGTTATACTCTTTTTGTTTTATTTTAAAAAATAAAATTTAAAAAGAAAAAAACCCCAGGTGACCCGAACCTAGCCCGGCCAGTGCCCGCCCACCAGCTGGCCCGGCCAGTAGCCCACTGGCCAGTAAGCCAGCCCATAGCCAGCCTCACTTTCGCCCTCATGAATCGCCTCCGCGTCGGCCGCATCGCTCCCCCTCTCTCTCTGCAGCGGTGAGGCCCGCCCATCGTCAACCCCGCCCGCCACCTCGCCCGCCGCCCATGATCGTCCGGAATCGAAGGATCCGGGATCGATCCCTGATTGCCCCGAGGCGGGCCGAGGCCCGGCCTATAAAACCGTCGCCCGCCCCATTCCCCCTAGCCTCGCCGGAACCCCTCTCCCTCTCGTTCGAGCTCATGGAACCCGAGCTCCAACCGCCGCCATTATGCATGCCGTCGCCCTACAAACCACCCGATCACCCCGACTCCACGAAGCCCCCACGTCGCCCACCCACTTGGCTACTTCCCGACCTCATGACGGCGGAACCCTCGCCGCACTCTCGCCGCCCGCCCGCCGTCATGAACTCCGGTGAGTGTGGAAACCCCCTCCCGTCCGATCCCCATCTCGGCTAGGATTGAACCGAAGAAGGGGTATGTTTTATAAAAACCGGCCCGGTTCTTTCGGTTTAATTAGTTAGGTTTATTTGTTTTAGCCCGGCCCGTTTTAGTTTAAACCTAGGCCGGTTAGGTTATTTGACTGCTTAGGTCGCGTAGTTTAGGCCCATTAGGCCTTTTCTTTTATTTTGTTTTTACGTTTTTGAAAAATTCATATCTTTTATTCTGTTTAATATTTTTAGGTGATTCTTTTTTGTTGGTTTGCAAATTTTATGTAGTTTCTGTAGAATATATATATTTGGCTATGTTAAAATTAATTAAAATTGTTTTAATTTAGTTTTAGTCAGAATAGTAAATCTGCTATAACTTGAGTTAGAAAAATTATTTTGGATGATTCTTTTTGTCCCAACTTTATTTTAACATTGCCAAACCATAAAAATTAACTTGGGTATTTTAGGATTAATAAATAAATAGTTTTAAGTAGAATCTTATTAATCCTAATTAATTAACTAGCTCTGTTTTCCTAATATTTTAATTAGTAAATAAATTTATTTTTAACTTGTGATTGATTATTCTAGGATAGTTTCTGTCACTTTATAGGATGAACTTTTATTTATAATTAATAAAAGTTTTATTTTATTTTCTTAATAAAATTGGATTAGGCCTAAAGGAGTTTTATAATAGCTTTTAAATTATTTCTTTTTGCTCCTAGTTGCTTAGTGCATCCTTTTACATTAAGTTAACCTAAAACCATGATTAAGTTATGTTAGGAAATTTTATTATATAAAAACTATTCTAGCTATTGTTTGAAGTAGGAAAAACTTTGAATTGGTTTTCTTTGAGTTTTCCTTTGGATTTTGATTTGGTTGTTTTGGTGTGTTATGTTATACTGTTATGCTATTGTGTTATGTGATCCCATTGCTATATGCTTATTGTGATTTGTTTGTCTCGGTAGAGTTTCGGTCTGAAGCTTGCTACTCTGAATCTTTAGCTTACGAGGATCATCGACAAGGCAAGTTTTGATCATGTTATTTCTATACCTATGTTTTTGTGCATTAGAATTGTCACCACCCACCATGCATGCGATAGTTGAAATTTTGAAGTCATTAAACTTGAGTAGTATCATGTGGTAGGATGAACCAATCCCTTGTTACCATGACCGGAATGAGTAGTTACTTTGCTATGCTCGTGAAGCGGGTTTTGGGTTGAGTGAAATTCATAAGCAAGATGTGAGAGTCAATGATGATGACAACCCCATGAACTACAAGAATCAAGATGGACTTGAATTCACTCTTTGGGTGGAGGGCGGTTGGTGGGCACACTGGAGAACCCGTGGTTGGCGGGATGCATGGAGAAGTGCCATGACATCTTGCGGAAAGCTTCACCCAGCCACGAAGAAGGATGGATGCCCCATGACGGAAGCTTACATGCAGCCACCAAGCCATTATGGGCTCTGGCTGGGTTGACCCTAGTAGTGGCCTGGCTGGGCGGTACTCGAGATGTAGAAAAACGGTAGGATTGGATGGGTACGGCGGTAGCGGAAGAACTCTTTGGAAGACCTGTTTCATTAGTCCCATCTTCAAACACCATGAAGTGCGAAGACTTTAAAGGAGGAATGATTCTTGCGGGAAAGTCGCAACCCTCTCTGAGTTAAAGATCTAATCGATTAGCCGTGTCCCGATTCACGGACAATTTGAGCCTCTGGAACTTGGAAGTATTTGGATATCTCAACACTAAAACTAATAAATTAATTTGAGGGTTTTATGACTTAATAATTTGGGAATGAGATATTGGTTGGCGGAACCATCTCAATAACTACCAACAATTGTAGTAATTTGCAAGTAAGTCCCTTTGTAGTAGGAAAAATTTGCTTTTAGCAAAATGATGAAACTTAGAGCTCCACACCAAAATGCATATAGTGATAGTAAGTTTATTATTGTTGTTCTTCATGACTTGCCGACTTATTCCAAAAGCTGACCTACATGGCTGCAGCGTCTTATGTTGCGGTATATTCGATCGAGGGTGAGGCTACGCTCCAGCTTAGCGATTGCCCTTTGGAGTCGGATGGACTCGCTTTACTTGGCGCTTCCGCAGCATTAGTAGTTTATTTTCTCATGAGTTGGCCTTGAGCGAATTTATTCCCTTGTAATAAAGACTCTATATGAGAACCGTGTAATAATATTGGTGTGATTGAACTTTGATTACTTTATCGATGTCTTTGTGAGTACCGGCATGATCTTGGGATGATGCGGACCACGGAGATTTGACGATTTTGGGTCAGGTCGCTCTGAGAGATGGTATCGAGCTTACCACCGCTGACCGTGAGATCGTAACCCCTAGGATCGGAAAGCCATAGGAAGAGACCATTTACTTTAAATCCTTTTCATTCCGTAATTCTCCCTGTTCAATTCGACTCTTCTCATATTTTCAACATTCTAGATGGCCGTCGAGTTCACCCGGTTTTGCTACGGAGTTTTGCGGCCCGATGAGGCGATGCCCTTGGCGGAAAGCTGGTCGGATGGTGAAGCAGCTGAAGATCGCTCTACCCTCGATCAGGAAGCCAACCAATGCACTTGAAGCGGACACCGCTCTGAGTTGAAGTGCATATCAGGAGAAACCGGAGGACACACGAGCCTATTGACTTTGAGTTCACGAGTTCAACTAGATCATCGGAAGGGCGTGGCGATCTATCGAGCACTTGGACATCTCGAGATCTGAGGCGAGCTCGATTCCTCGAGACCTCGCCATGGTTTCCGCGGGGCAAGGAATGGAGATATCATCCGTACCGTTGATAGCGACTCCTCTCTCTTACATCAGGACTTGGAGTGTCTTCTCAGAAGCGGGAGATTCAGACTTCGCCGTAACTTCGAAGACACACGGAAGCTTTTGTTCCATGAACTGGGCTGGAGGAGAAAACGCATGAATTTCCTTGGCCATGAGGAAGAAATCACGGACTTCATGGAGACGATCGACGACACGAAGATGAAGCTTGCGCAATAGAGGAAAGGATGGACTTGGGAGGACCTTTATCAGAGTGGAGATGAAGGACCCCTCGTGAGTAATGATCAGGATTATGAAGGGAGTACCGAAGGAAGTCACAAGAGGCGCCACAACGAGAGGGCCAAGATTATTAATGAAGACTTTTTAGTTGACCACCATGTTATCTTTTACTTTTTAAGTCGATCAGTTAGGCCGATATTTTCCTTGATTAGTCTTGAGCTTTTGTAATCGAGTTTGAACCATGTTTGAGTGGAATGAATAAATGATTGGTGTGTTTATGATTGTGCATTCATATGGGTAGTGTTATTTCTCATAGACCATTATCCTATTCTAATTTTCTCATCCACTCCAAAACACGAGATGCCTCCAGGGCGTGACCTTTGGTTTTCCGCGGAGCTCACCCGGCTGCTCGGCGGTAGAATGCCTTGATGCAGCTACTTATTGAATCGAACAACAACGCCAACAACCCCGCCACCACCCCACATGGACAACGACTCGATTTTGAGGTTGAATCCGCGATGTTCTCTAGTAACCTTGGCCGATTGTGGCTGATGATTGGCTCCATAAAGTCGGAAGAAGAGCTAATCAGCGGTTGGATGCAACGATCTTTGAAAGTGCGCTTTGCAGCGCATCAAGCTGGATGGACACTGCAGCTTCTTGGTGGGAGAACTACACGCCACTTATCCCATTGGTGCCATCACATGGGATCAATTCAATGAGCCTTCCGCCTTGCTCATGTCTCATTTGGAGCCATGAGTGCGAAGCGTGAGTTCGCAACTTCGCCCGAAGAACCGTCTTGTGCACGATGCGTGGATGAGTCAACAAGCTACATTCGCTATGCCCCGATGATGTGGCCACGGATGCATAGCGGGAGAAGTTCCTTGAGGACTCAATGATGAGCTGAGCATGCGACTTGTTATGGCTACCTTCAACAACTACCGGGAGCTGGTAGACAAGGCCACCATACTTGAAGGCAAGCAGCAGCGGATCGAAAGCATAGCGGAAGTACAGCCGGGGAAGCACAACTGGGAGCTCGGCGAAGCCCGCTATGCACCATACTCGGGAGGCACACCATCATAACCATGGAGGTCATAACCATGGAGGAAATGGGAACAACGCAGCCGGGACAACAAGTCGAGGCCATGGCAATGGCAATGGTAATGGTAATGGCAATCAGCACCGTTACGCCCGACTCAGAAGGATCTGAGCCACATCACACCTTCAAGTGCGGAAGGCGGGGCACTATGCCACCGACTGCCGGAGGCCAAGCGGAGGAATGGAAATGGCAATGGAGGCTCGTGAAGAAGCCCAATCCGTTCCCTCGTGCTCGGGTGAACCACATCGGCGTGGAGGGCGTCTATGATCAACCGGAACTTTGTGGTTGGTAAGTTTCTATTGAATTCACGTTCATTTTGGTTCTCTTTGATTACGGTGCAGCGCATTCATTTCATATCAAGGGTAGTTGTGGAAAATGCAGGTTGCCCACTAAAACCCTAGAAGCCCCCTTGGCGTCGGTTCGCGGGAGGAGAAATGATGGCGAGCTTGGGCTGTCATGCAACCCTCAACATCGGGAACCATAAATTTCCCTGAGACCTCATAGTGTTGGAAACCCGGACCTTGGATGTAATCCTAGGCATGGATTAGTTGACAAAGTTTGAAGGAACATAGGCTGTGCCCGCCAAGTCTATTCTGCTCACCACCCGGGCGAGAAGAGGATCAAGTATGTAGCCGAGCACAGCCGGATGAAGAATCGGTGCATTCCCTCACGGGAGTTGTTCGGGAGGAAGTGCCGATGGTGCAAGATTTTCCCGATGTGTTTAGGAGGAATTACGGGAATGCCACGGACGAGGGACATTGAATTTCTGATCGAGTTATTGCGGCACAGCCCCAATATCAAGAGACCTTATCGGATGCCGGTGAATGAGTTGAAAGAGATCAAGGATCAAATTAATGAGTTATTGGAGAAAGGATATATTAGTCCAAGCTCATCACCTTAGGGAGCCCAGTTCTTTTGGTAGAGAAGAAGGATGGAAGTTTGAGGATGGTTGTGGATTATCGTGCATTGAGCAGAGTAACCATCAAGAACAAGTACCCTCTGCCGATGATTAATGATCTGTTTGATCAGCTAGTTGGAGCCAAGGTATTCTCTAAGATCGATCTTGATCGAGGTATCATCGATTGAAGATCCGTGAAAGGATATACCCAAAACAGCATTCACTACGGTATGGTTTATATGAGTATACCGTCATGTCATTTGGATTGACTAATGCTCTGCGTACTTCATGAATTT
Organism: Aegilops longissima; assembly: GCA_021605205.1. NCBI lineage: Eukaryota > Viridiplantae > Streptophyta > Magnoliopsida > Poales > Poaceae > Aegilops > Aegilops longissima. The sequence goes on from JAHIAM010020060.1 coordinate 8,444, forward strand.
GATGAACAAGGTGTTTATGGAATATCTGGACAAGTTTGTCGTGGTGTTCATCGATGATATTTGATTTTCTCCAAGAAGCGAGGAAGAGCATAAGGAACATTTGCGTCTAGTTACGGAGAAACTTGAGGCTGTCGAGTTGTATGCCAAGTTCAGCAAATGTGAATTTTGGCTGAAGGAAGTTGGATTCCTCGGACATGTTATTTCAGGAGAAGGAATAGCAGTTGATCCGCCAAGGTTGAATCGATCACCGATTGGCGATCACCCACCTCGATCAAGGAGATCCATGATTTTCTCGGACTCGCGAGGATATTATCGGAGGTTTATTGAGAACTTCTCGAAGATTGCCAAGCCCATGGTGAGCTGTTGAAGAAGAAGCCAAGTATGTTTGGACGAGGAATGTGAAGCCAGTTTTCGAGGAATTGAAAAGCGGTTGGTCACAGCCCGATGTTGATTTTGCGGAACATACACAAGGAATACCAGTTTATTGTGGCGCTTCTCGTCAAGGACTTGGAGGAGTACTAATGCAGGAAGGTAAAGTTGTAGCTTATGCCTCCAGGACAGCTCGACCTCATGAGATGAATTATGCCACACATGATTTGGAGTTAGCGACCGTGGTGCATGCACTCAAGACACAGAGACATTTCCTCGCCGAAACCGTTGTGATGTTTACGAGATCACAAGAGCTTGAAGTATATTTTCACCGCGAAGAATTGAACCTCGAGCGAGAGGAGATGGCTAGAGTTGATAAAGGACTATGACATGAGATTGCATTACCACCGGTAAAGCTAATGTTGTAGCGAGATGCTTTGAGCCGTAAGAGTTATGTGAATACTCTTACAGGGAGAGGATACCCGGGGTTAGTCGATGACCTCGGAGATCTCCATTGGAGATAGTTCGAAAGGATATGTTGCAACTCTGAAGTTCAGTCCACTTTGCGAAAGGATTCGTGAAGCCGAGAAGTCGGACAAGGAAATTGATGAGATTAAGCAAAAGATGGATGAAGGCAAAGCTAAAGTTTCATAAGGATGAACACGGAACTATATGGTTCGAGGATCGTATTTATGTGCCCAATGATCCCGGGAAGCTAATTCTTGAGGCTCATGATTCACCGTACTCGATTCACCTGGTAACACCAAGATGTACACTGGATTTGAAGGAAAGTTTACGGTGGACGGTATGAAGAAGGATATTGCCGATGCGTAGCAGTATGCAATGTTTGTCAGCGTGTAAAGCGAGAACATCGAAGCCAGCGGGGTTACTTCAACCTTTGCGATTCGGTGGAAATGGGAGAAACTTGGAATGGATTTCATCACGGATTACCGGGACCCGTTGAGTTATGATTCTCTCAGGTAGTGGTTGATCGTTTGACCAAGGTAGCTCACTTCATTCCGTGAAGACTACCTATACCGATGCTAAGTTGGCCAAGATATACATGACCAGGATCGTATATGCGCATGGAGTTCGAGGAAAATGCGTGTCGAGATAGAGGCAGATTTACCTCAAAGTTTTGGAAGCGATTACATGTAACTTTGGAGTGCGAGGCTGGAATTGATCTGACTTTTCATCCATGAGACAGATGGATGAGGCCAAGAAAGTCAATCAGATTACGGAGGACATGTTGAGAAGCTTGTGTGCTGGACTATGGGTCTAGCTGGGATGATAATTTGCCATCTGTGAGTTCTCATACAACAACGTTATCAATCGATCGAAGATGGCCCCTTCGAAGCTCTATCGGAAGGAGGTGCGAACACCATTCTTTGTGGGATAGTGTTGGAGATCGATCACTTTTGGTTCCGATCTTATCGAGTTCTAAAGAAAGTCAAGCTGATTGAGGCAGGCTCAAGATAGCCCAGTCGAGACGGAAGAGTTATCTGCCGACGATGGCGCAAGGAAGTGACTTACGAAGTGGGAGACCGAGCATACCTTCGTGTGTCTCCACTTCCGTGGAATCAAGAGGTTTGGTGTCAAGGAAAGTTAGCACCCGATTCATTGGCCCTACAAAAATCCTCGAGCGTCATGGAGAGGTTGCTTACAAGTTGGAATTGCGGAAGGATTGTCGGAGTTCATGATGTCTTCCATGTTTCTCGGTGAAGAAGTGTCATGCCGACATGGCGATGTTCCGTTGAGAACACGGTGCCCCTAGAGGCCATACAACAGCGGTGATCGACTTACAAGGAAAACCGTCCGAATTCTCGAGGCGCAAGCGAGTCACCCATGACAAGGTCATCAAATTTTGCAAGGTCTTGTGGAGTCACCACAGGAAGAAAAGCCACACAGGGCCTTGAAGACCTTCTTGAGACCACCGCACCTATTGCTAGCCAACCCGAATCTTGAGGAGAGATTCATCTTAAGGTGGGTAGGTTTGTAACATCCCAAATTTCCTATTTGGAATGTTTTACAATTATAGCTAAGCATCCTATGCATCTGTTTGAATTTGAATGCCATTTGGAGTTTGAGAGAAATTTGAGTTTTGAATTTGAATTCAAACTTTGGCAAGTGGAAACATTTCAAAAAAAACTATGCACGATAAATACTTGATCAAAAGTATGAGAGGAGTAAACATGACACTCCAAAAATATCGAGGAGAAAACATTGCCAAAGATTTGGATTCAAATCTGAATTTTATTTAATTTGAAAAAATGGATTTTTATAAAGTTTGGATTTTGCCTTTGGAAAAATGTTCAAATGAAAGGAATATTCCCTGATCATTTTGGTATATATATACCCTATATAAAATATTTATATTTTAAAAGTTATACTCTGTTTTGTTTATTTTAAAAAATAAAATTTAAAAAGAAAAAACCCCAGTGTGGCCAGCCCAGCCAGACCCGGCGCCCGCACCCAGCGCCGCCCAGCCGGCCAGTGACCCCAGCCAGCCCAGCCAATTGACCAGCCCACTCGCCCCCGCCGAATCGCCTCCCGCTCGGCCGCCGCGCTCGCTCCTCTCTCTCTCTCAGCAGCAGTGAGGCCCATCTTCAGTGACCCGCCCGCCACCTCGCCCGGCGCCCTTGGATCGTCGGAATCGAAGGATCCGGGATCCCGATCCCCCCGATCGCCCCAAGCGGGCGGAGGCCCGGCCTATAAAACCCGTCGCCCATTTTATTCCCCCTAGCCCTCGCGGACCCCTCTCCCTCTCGTTCGAGCTCACAAGAACTCCAGCTCCTTGCCGCCATTGTCGCCGCCGTCGCCGCCCTAACCACCCGATCACCCCGACTCCACGAAGCCCCCACGTCGCCCGCACCCGCCAGCTACTTCCCGAAACCTCACAAGCAGGGAACCCTCGCCGCCTCTACTTGCTTGCCTTGCCGTCGCCCGAACTCCGTGAGTGGCTGGAAACCCCTCCATGGTCCGATCCCCATCTCGGCTAGAGATTGAACCCGAAGAGTATGTTTATAAAAACGGCCGGTTCTTTCGGTTTAATTATTTAGGTTTATTTGTTTTTGGCCCGTTTTAGTTTAAACCTAGGCCGGTTAGGTTATTTGATGCCGGTGCGTAGTTTAGGCCCATTAGGCCTTTTCTTTTATTTTGTTTTTACATTTTAACGAGAATAGTTTCTGTTTTGAAAAATTCATATCTTTTATTCTGTTTAATATTTTTAGGTGATTCTTTTTTTGTTGGTTTGCAAATTTTATGTAGTTTCTGTAGAATATATATATTTGGCTATGTTAAAATTAATTAAAATTGCTTTAATTTAGTTTTAGTCAGAATAGTAAATCTGCTATAACTTGAGTTAGAAAAATTATTTTGGATGATTCTTTTTGTCCCAACTTTATTTTAACATTGCCAAACCATAAAAATTAACTTGGGTATTTTAGGATTAATAAATAAATAGTTTTAAGCAGAATCTTATTAATCCTAATTAATTAAC